>VZSC01010572.1:50574-62374 GCA_013398225.1 Steatornis caripensis
AAAAAAAAAAAAAAAAAACCAAATCACGAGCATATTTCTCTGCGAGTGTGTCAAAGGCACAGTACGATCAGACGATACAGGCTCAAAAGATTAACAGACCCTAATCCTACTTCTGTGCATTAATGTACAATAGACGATACACACACATCTACGAGGACCGATGCACGAACACAAAAGGCAATCTTCCCCATCAAATCATACCTGAGCTATTCACTTTTTGGAAACATAACAGCCATTAACTCACCCAGAAGACCAAACTGGACCCGCCTGCTTCTTCGGCTTGGCTATCTGCTTCTGGTACTCCATCCAGCCACTCACCAGCTCATGAAGGATCATCATGTAGAGAAGGAAAATAAGAATCCTGGGATCCATTCGTGGCACTTCAGGGTCCGCTTCATTGGGTACCGGTGACATTTGATCGAGAGCAGCGGGAGGTCAGCCGGAGGGGTGCAGCTCCTGCGGGCAGGGCTCTCGGGAACGGGGGGAGCTGGAGGGATGAAAAGGTCGTGGCTGGAGAGGAGCCTTGCGGGCTGGGTTTTGTGCAGGGTGAATTACTGCCGTAAAAATCTCCCAGGGGAATGAGAGGCTGGTGCCTATTGCGTGAAGCAGCATAAACACAGCTGCAGAGGCTACGGACGTTTCCTTTCACGGGGTGGATCACATCTTCTGGGACTCCATCCCTTTTGTCTCCCTCTCACTCGTGCTTTGTCTGCGTTACTCTGCAGCCATGAGCTTGATTGGCGGCGGGGGGAGAGAGTTGGCTGCCGTGCCCGCAAGCCAGCAACCGGAGCACTGCCTGGCTGCAAAGCATACATTAAAAACCCCAGTCAATGACTCGGGATTCTCCGAGCTGTCTCTTCCCAGTGTCTCAGGATTCTGGGCTGCGCTGAGCCGATGCTGACGGGGAGTGTTACTGAGTATTTTGTAGCTGAGAAATCTTTTATTCTGCTCATTTTTCTCACGCTCTTATCTTGTTCTCCTCATTATTATTCCTTACCTAAGTTTTCAGCTGGTGTACCCCCGGTGGCAAAGCTCTGGCAGGGTACCTGGTGTGCAGGAAAACCCCGGGGCCACAGCTCCCAGCCTCTTCCACGCCACAGCTCCTCTCCCAAGCCTCTCGACCTCTTTCTGTTCAGCAGTGTAAGGTCTTGCTCAACTGAGATCTGGTTGTGACACCAGATCCCCTCGGCCTCTCCCTTCCTTCCCCCATGGAGAGCCCCAGGACACCATGCAATACGTGTACCTGGTACTCCTAGCAGGACGAAAGCACAACCCAGTCTTGTTTACACAGTTACATATACTGAAGAAAAAGATGCCCCCCCCAAGTGTTTCTAAGACCATCTGACTCAAAATTCATGTTATTCCAGTGAAATCTTTCCGTAAGTGAAACGCTAAGCCCTCAACAACTAACTATCAGCATCATCTAGAAGCAAGAAAGCAGACTGAACAACCTACGTTTGCTTAATGGAGCTGTGCCAATTCAGTGCAGAAAAGGAGGCCCAGATGAGGGGCAAATACAGGGACCCTCGCGATCTTCAACTCCACAGCTCCTACGCAAACACACGGACCGCTGGGCTCCCTCTCCAGCACAGAGCGGAGTTCAACACGCGGGTCAGTGCAATTCTTCAAGGACAGGCGTGACAGCCACATCGTACACGATCTCACACCAAGCTTACCGGGAGGAAGCTTCTCAGCTAACTCGGGTTACGTTACCTGTGGTTTAATGCTCGAGGTTAGATGTTTCTGAGAAACTTTTGCCCTTTGGTGTATAACTGCAGACGAGTGCGCAGAAGCCAGGGATTTTGATGGTTTTCTGTTAAGTACAAATTTAATGCACATTAGGGGATGCTAATTGCACCGTATAGCTGCATATTAAATAAACGCAATGGCAGTATCAACGTCCCTGTCAAACGTACTGTGTGGGACAGTGGGACATCTCACCTCAAAGCACCGCCTGACTTTCCTTCAGCTAACTAATGTTCTTTGATTTATGAGTCCAGAAGTGCTGAGTAACTGTCTAAATTGGGACGAGAACATCTCATGGACAGGAGTGAGCAAGTGAATGAAACAAGCAAGGACTGGAGGTGTTCTAGCAGCTACGAAAATGGGAATACTTGAGGTTCTCCATGAAAGGATAGCGGATCTGTTCCTATAGCAACAGAGACAGTTGCCAGGCTGCGGGAGATGGGTTCTGATGTATGGTACAAGTCATATGTAGTGAGGGATTTTAGACTAAAGACAACACTGATATTTTATACATATGCAATTTTTAATGAGTAAAGACAGTGTGACTCCTTTGTTCCAAGGGAGAGCAGCTTTTTACACAAAACCCAAAAGAGAAATTACTGCAGTGAGAGTGGCAGGATAACTCATTACAGCTTACTCCTAGTTTTGTGCTCCATTTTATGAACACAAAGTCATTGTAAAGAAATCTGCCTGTGGCTGAACATTACAGCTTGATTACTAATGCTCCTCTTAAAAATCTCAACAGACTCTGCCCTGCCTCTGCTCTTCTGCCACCCTCAGTTCCGAAGCAAACATCGCCTAGGTCTGAAAATCTTCTTGAGCCTTAAAAAAGTTACCTGAACTTGAACGCATAATTTTTTGTTAAAAATGTCACCAATTCATCCTTAATACTACACAAGTAAACAACCCGTAAGTTATTGCCAGAGCCAACAGCTCTTAATACAGCAGTCGGTTTCCAAACAGCTCGGTGACTAGCCACAAGCAGTAAGTTCTTTGACAAATGACTCAAGGAACCGGACAGGCTGATTTTAGAGGGATTAAAGCCCAATTTGGGAGGGCAGGGCGGGGCAGGAGCTAGCCGTGGTGCTGAAGGGACCCTCTGGCCATCGTGGGGTACGGGGGTGCAGGACCCCCCCACAGCAGATGGGTGCCCCAAGACCCGCCGTGAAGCTGCGAGTGTTTCCCCTCCGCCCCCCAGCCTGCTCTGGTGCATTAACTCAGCCCCAGGGCACAGCCTCGGTGTAGTCCTGCAGAGGTTTGTTGGGAGCAGAAGCATCTGCACGGGTTTTGCAAGTTTGTGCAAATACTCTCAGTAGAGTCAAGAAGCAGTAAGCAACCTCACTGGGACTCCTAAGGGTTTGGAGCAATTAACAACTGGGCTGTTGCACACTTGGATAGTCATCAGTGCAAGACTGATACGCCAACAAAATGCGTACACGAGGCCATCGTGTAACATAGGCACCTGAGTGCTGAAACAGACCTTACCTGCAGACCAGAGCCTTGATTTGCTTCTCAGGTTGTCCGTTGCTCTGCAAATGTTTTTAATTAAGAGCCAGCACTCCTCGGATACATCATCTCTCTCTCTCTCCTGCTGTTCTCAGATAACTCTACAAAAATGACAAGGAGGTCACATACGCATAAAGGACGTGTGAAAGCAGTGGCATGGAAAAACGTTCTCCCAGCCTGAAGTGAGAGGGAAGCAGGACCCGAGATGGTATCAGCGAGACCGGAACTCAGGCAGGCACTGAAGAACAGAAGGAAATGAAAAGCAGGCTCTGGGGTACAAAGTGGTTTGCCCCAGTTTTGGTGGGGCAGAAACCCATGCAGAGGACAACTCTTTCAACTCACAGTTTAAGCAGATGCAAAAGGAATGGCAACATTGCATCAGCAGCTCAGCTCTGACAAAATCTCATTCAGAAGGAGCGGGAGCAGCAGCACGTGCAGGTTTGCAATTCCTTTGTGAAACCAGGGTGACAATGAAGCCAAGCTCCCGTGTCCAAGGCTCGGTCCAGCTAGATGGGCTGGAAGAGAAACCCAGAACCCTTGAGCGGTCACTGAGCCCTTCATCCCTTGCATGTGGCACAGAGGACTTCCACCAGCCCGACTGCTGCGGCATTCCCATCCTTTTGGGTTGTGTGTTGTTGGAGCAAAGGCACTGAGGAACAGGACTATGTCATTCTACTGCTCGGGACCTATTTCCCTCTCTGTTGGATGACAACCTAGGCCTCTTTGCTGCTAAAGAGATTTTTAAAAACGGAGGTGGTAGATGCCGGTATTTGCATTAATTGCAGCCCCAAAGGCACACCGCACCACCAAGGATCGCCTTCCTCCAGGCTCCTTGGATGCACCCATCGCCCATTCTCCCGCTTGGAAGATGGCATAACTGCCTAACAAACCGGAAACCCCATCCTTCCTAAGGCTCACCATCGACCCAGAACCCACACAATCTCCAACCTGCCTCACAGAAAGGCAGCAATAATTGCTTTGCTCCAGTAAATCAGGGTTCACCTAATCTGGGTATTTGACTTGTTGCAATTATTGGCTTTTTAGAAGGAACTTCTGAGCTTCACTGAAAAGACAGTGATCTGCGTTCCCCTAGTACAGGGCCCAAAGGCTGTGGGGATCCCTCTAGCTAACAGGACTGGAAACATCAAACCTCTCACACACAGGACAAACTGAAAGGTCAGGCCAAGCAGCTCCTCCGGTAGGGCATGGTGTCATGGTCCAGAATTCCTGTGGCATCCAGAAGACACAGTGATCCCCCACAGGCAGCAGCCAGGCCACAAGCATCTGCAAGTGGAAGTACTTGCACTTACAGTGCTAGTAAAGGTAGATCTGAGGTCCTAGGGTCTGGTGACTTCAAATACCCGAAGCAGGACCCTGTTGGTTTGCAGGGGTGCTTCCCGCATCTCCGACACATTTCTCCTCAGCCAAAGCCCATGAATGCCGTCCTGCTGGGACAGGCGAGACGGAAAACAGATTCCCTTCTCTGCCCTTTGGCTGCTCTTCACGGAACCTGCTTGTAAAACGCCCTCTGTAATTATACGATTATTCATTAGAGATTAAACAGAGACCACGGTGCTCATTTGGAGCAGGCCGTGGGCTGGTAACAAAATTAGCAATGACCTACTGGACTAGATGTTTTGTTGTTGCTACTCAGGCTCCGTTTCACAAGTCGGTACTGGCTCCGGCCCAGTGACTCTGACATCGCGAATGAGGCTGCACGTGCAGTTGAGGAGAGTCAGCATCACCTGCAGACACATCTCTCTCCTCTCATTCACATCAGTGCTTCCTTCCTAAGCTCAGAAGATCTGGAATCAGAGAGGAAAGTGGAAATACAACTGCCAACAAAGCCAGAAGAGAGCAGCTCTCGGCATTCACACCGCACAGGAAAATGGATTTTCAGAGTTAAAAAGAAAGAGAGGTACTGCAGAACGTGTCAGCACCTTCTGTAGCCTCATACAAGTCAACAGTTAATAAAAGACAAAGAACAGATGCTCTGAGACATCATACTTCGGAGGATTTTTAATTGCTTCTACCTACAAGCGTGGCTGAAAAAGTGGTAATATGAAACTTGTACTCTTAATCATCACATTGCTTTGTATCAGACCACTAATGACTCATCACTACGATTTCATAAAAATTTCACCACTTTTTAATTCTGTTAACCCTGATCAGACAACATAGCTTTGGCACAGCACATTGACACTAGCCCGAGGGAAAAAATAATACTAAAAATTACAAGTCATAATAATCGTCTCCCGAGTTCTGGACTATTTCCCTATGACCATGGCACAGGAATGAGCAAGGGTTTCGTCTGACTCAACCTGGATGGTTACAGGAATTATTTTTCCTTTCCATAGAACTGACCTTTACAGAAACTGGAGAAGAAGGAGAGAAAGACGCCGACGTTCACTTCCGCGGCTGCTGCCTAAAGGCTGCGTTCAAATGCAGGCAGATGCAGAAGCTGTGGTCTAATACTGATGCTTCTCTTCCCTGAGCACAGGCCCTGCTGCTCAGGAGAAGCAGCGACATGGACTCAGCGCTCAGCGTAGCAGCGGATGAGCCCAGGTGAGATACCTTTGCCCCTTGTGCAATTGTCTTGCAAGAAAAGGGAGCTGGTTTCACTGCATCCAGTTCTTCAGCTTTGTCCTTCTCATCAAACTCCCCTTGCAGGTCCAATAGGCCAAAACCCACCCACACAGACGGCTGAGTTGCTTTCTGTGAAGTTCTGCTTCAAGCTGGACTGACCTCGCTACCTTTAGCATGGCTTCTACACGTGAATGGATTCTCCTCTATTCGCTGATAGTCCTTGCTCTGCAGAGGATGGTATTAGCCAGGTTTAAAATCTGATTCCCGTGGAAAGCAAGGAACTTTCCAACATCAGTATCTCCTGCCATAAAAACCTCATTATTAGGGGCTGCCACATAAACCCAGCACAAAACTAGAGGCAGTTTGTAAGTGAATTCCCAGCACGCAAGACTGACAAGAGGCAAGTACAAGCTGCTCACAAGGCGTGTGAGCCCCAGGTCCACAAACAGCCCAAGCTGAGCTGTGCTTTGCCCCAGGCAGAGGCCACCAAGCCGTAAATGCAGTGAGAGCTGGGGCTTGAGCACACACAGCCACCACCCCCCTCTCTCTGCCCAGCCAAGCTGTTAAATGAACGTCCTGGTCCTGCTGCCCTGGCCCGTTCAGGGCTAGCTCAACGTCCTGCTACCCTGGAACAGGTTAAAGAGCCTGCCCTCACCTAAATGGAAAAGATCTCTGCCATTCACACTGCCTCGTCTGCCGGGATCAGATAAGGGAGGAAACAGCAGCAGAGAAGACAACGGAGCTTAAGGTGATGGCAGTAAGTGCCAGGTGCCCCAGGACAAGAAGTGGAGGAGAGGAGCTGGGACAGAGCGGTGAACGCCGAGGATATCCACGAATGGCAAAGAGCTGAAACCTTGTCTGATGTGTCCTCAATACCAAGAATGACCTGAGCTTGGGTGGAGCTGCCCTTAATCCATGTTTTACACCCACTTGTAGCTCTGAGAAGCTGACTCGTCCCTTGTTTTTAATACTGAGCCTGGCTCTGGTAGAGGGAGAGTGCTGGCAAGGATACCCGGAGCATGCCTGTGGGTTGGGGACAGAGCTTGGACTGCTCCACGAGCACTGCTGGGCTCAGCCCTTACTAACATAACAGCCTGATGGGGAAATAAAGGTAAGAAAGCAAGCTGGAGGATGCAGAGAGCTCTGCAGGCCGCAGCAGGATCTATCAGAGCTGCAAAGATAACTGCACAGAAAGACTTACTCTTCCTGAAAGCTGCTCCATCATCTCTCCAGAGAGACAGCTGTATTAATAATGGCATTTGTACGCCAGCACAGACTTCTTACCACTGTACAAAAGAAAACATAAAGCAGCATCTGGGCGTCATCCATCAAAATTGCAAGAAAGGCCAGAAGCTCTCTGAATGGCCCCGCGTTGTTTAGTCTCCTCTCCGCTTCTGGATGAGACGCAAAGCACACGGGCACAGGCTGTGGCACAGCGCTGCCCCACACAGCCCTGCCGCTGGTCGCCTCCAAACACCACCTCCCTTTGACTGAGACACAACCCCCGCCTAAGGAGATCTAAACTGGTATGCAGAGCAGCTAGAAATACCTTTCTATACACCTACAGGCAAAATCTGTGGTGTTCTCCATCCTCAAATGGCTGAACTCTTCTGAAAAAGGGATTAACAAGAGTTTTCATGTCACTGCACTTTCTGGGCGAGATGCAGCTCTTCCGAAGTCAAAGCCAGACATTCATCCCTGGGAAGCTGGATGAGGGGATCCTTGCTTACAGGGAAAGCCACGTACCGAGTCTCCCACCAGCGCAACTCATCAGAATTAACCTAAAAGCGACTGTAAAGCCTGAACCGTATAGCAACTCCACCAGAAAAGTATCCCGGAGAGCAATAATTCAGCTTTCTGCTGCGCAGAATCTGCTCCAGACCTTGTTAGACACCCCTTTTGAACGCCCATCTTCCCTCCAGCCATCTGCATCACAACCCATTGTTCCCAACCACTTTTCCAACGGACCCACTGCCCGCAGCAGAAAGGAGAACAGCGTGTTCTGCCAACAAGCAGATGCTTTTGAGCATTCAGACTTGTGAAGACGCGTGACAATGCCTTCAAATTGCTGGGTCCCCACCTCTTGTTGTCCTTTAAGTCACAGCCTAACAGAGCCCGCCCTTAGGAGGGTCCCAGCTGTGGCGCTTGTGGGACTATTTGGGAAATAGCGTCAATGGGTTGGAAACCAGAAGTGAGCAACCAGTGCTCTCCGGGAGGATGATTTCATGGCTATTCTTTTCCACCAATTTAGGTTTAATCCAGAAGCGCAGGAGCTGCAGGCTGCCAGAATCCAGCTCTTTTTGAACAAGAGGCTTCCTTTTATGGGAGGAAATTGGTAAAACGGGATTTCTCACGGCACCCGTACTGAGGCCACAGCACAACCCCACGGTTCTTCAAAAGAAAGATTTCTGTATTCGGAAGCGTAGCTATATCCTACCTGCCAAGCTCCCCAGTTTCCTTGTGGTCCTCCCACTGCTTCAGAGCAAAGGAGGCATAAGAGATGAAACATCTAAATCTTTGAGACTTCTCCTAACGGCACTGGGTGGACACACATGGTCCCCAGTCCATGTGTCAAATCACGCCTAGGTTTAAATGCCTACACTGGATGGATCGCAGTGGGAAATCAGGAGCCTAAATAGTAGGGAAGTACTAAAATACTTCTTTTTCTTTTTTTTAAGGTAAAATGCTTATGTTCTTTTTGAGCACGTTCCAGCCAAAAAGGACTTGTGTCGATGTCGCCAAGGCACTGAAATAGCATCAGCAAGAACCCCACCAGTGTCTTCTTTCTGACTGCCAGGCTGTGGTGTGGCTCTGCAGGCAGCGGTGTGCTGCTGTCCCATCACTCCTCTTTTCTCTCCTCCAGGAGAAATCCATTGAGCAACACCCCTGGTGAGCTGCAGGAAGATTTTCCAAGGTCAGGCCCATCTCACAGCACATCTGAGCTGATGCGCCAGGGCAGCAAGGTAGTGTTGGTGAGGGAGAGGCTGTGCCTCTGCCAAGAGAAAGGACATGCCCTGCCCCCCAAAAAAGAGCAGTAAACCAATGACAGAGCTGTCACCCCAGCCTCAGGGAGCTCCAGGGGAGCAGGAGCAGACTTGCTGAACTGCAGAGAAAGCCAGGATGGTCAGGATCCCCAACAGCACAGGACAACCACAATGCTGGTTACACCACACCCTGGCTTGACCTCCCAACTGGAGACTAGTACCTAGCAAGCAGTTTTGTACTTCTCCACAGCAGAATTCTCATCAGGCCAGGAAGACGCACCTACCTGTTTCCACCGCGCGCTGCCCCAGTAGCCAACATTTGAAATCACATCAAGAACAATTTGGTGGGTCTCCGGGCATTCCAGTAGTAAGGAGAAAGATCAGGAAGGTTGCTTTCTCCAGGACTGACTGCCTCCATCCCTTCCCAGGGAAGCCCTCAGGACCAGCAGGGCTCCTTCCATTGCCTGCTGATGAAGAGGTACAAGCAGAGGAGGTACCAAAGGACACATCATGTGAAAACTCCATGCATGATTCTCCGGGGTCCTGTACTCACTGAAATTACTAAGAACCTTGCAGGAATCCGCCTCTGCCACCCCGGAGTCCTGTTGGGAAGGCGAGGAGGGACGGTCGCTTGCAAGCCTGATGTCCTGCTCCTTGCTTTGGCCAAAATTCGAGCTTTACTTGAGGCAGCACAGTGGGCTGAGACATGAAATTAGAAGAACAAGAAGGGATTGATATTTGCTTCTACCATTTCAGATTGAAAACATGATGGGCCCAAGTGTTATAGCCAAGTTTAAGGCAGGGCAGATGACTGTAAAGCATCGTTTCCTCTGCTTAGGGCTACGCCAAGGCCTGCCCAGCCTTGAAAGCTTGTCCCTGGCAATTGCTGACAACCCTCCGTCTGCAAAGACCTGGCTGCTCTGCTGGCAAGGCAGAGCCGACTCACCTGAAGAGCTGTGAAGGAGCTGGCAGCAGTGACCCGTTCATCCACCCCAGCAGAGCAGACTGCAGCCGGCAGACCTGGCCTGCTCAGACCTGTGCTCTGGAGCCAGACGCACGGGGACCGCAGGGTGAAGCTCAGGACAACCTGAGTTTTGCATTCACCTCTGCAAGGAGACAGGTCAGACGTGGAGGCGATGCGCCTTCCCAAACTCAGCCACTTAGTTCAACACACAAATCGGGCATCTTGGCAGAACGCATCCTGCACACCTCCACGCCTCGCTGTACTCACTGCTGGAATCTTCTTTTGGTTTGGGGGAGAAACCTCTAAGGTCTCACTCATACCTGG
This sequence comes from Steatornis caripensis, assembly GCA_013398225.1. Classification (NCBI taxonomy): domain Eukaryota; kingdom Metazoa; phylum Chordata; class Aves; order Caprimulgiformes; family Steatornithidae; genus Steatornis; species Steatornis caripensis. The sequence goes on from VZSC01010572.1 coordinate 60,685, forward strand.
TCTCTTCTTTCGATGCAACACCTAAGCTGTAGCCACTTCTGAGGCTGGACTAACACCCTGCTCTGCCTTGTTGGTTGAGAAACTCCACTGCTCTGGATTGCCAATAAACGCACAGAAATTGGGAAAAAATTATTTCCTGTGGATTTCAGCCAATTCCTTTCTTAAAGTGCTTGCAAGAGAGTCAAGATAATAAATTCCCAATATCCCAGAGCTGGAATTTCAGCCCAACTCATCACCTTCCATTGGGAATTGACGTTCTCACACACCAAGAAAGTCTCCAGTATCACACTCCCAACCGAGCAGACACCGCGGTGCTGCACGGCAACCTGAAATCAGACTCCTGGTGAAGCAAACACACTCCTGCTTTCAGCAGACAGCAGTCTAATCAGCACTGCACATGCACATTAACTAATTAATTTACCTTCGAAGTTAAACGTATGGCAGGTTTCCTTTACACTGTTTTATAGGGAAAAGGCCAGGAATCACCTAAAACCGCCAACAGCTCCTGGCAAAATAGAGAGGGCTCACAATAGCTGGGGGGTATCCAGGGGGGCCTTGTATTCTTTCTGGCCAGTAGATTTGTTTGGTCTCCTTTTATTTTGGTTCACAAAGAGCTATCCTACATCAAATCAATATGTCAAGTGGAATCTCACTGTTCTGAAATGATGCTAGGTATGCTTTTGGTAGTTTGGCAGTAAATAACATTTCACTATAGTAATCGTCTTTTCCACTAATTTCATACAAGACCTGGTTCCTCTGCCAGCACACGCCTCAGTAACTGGCTACATCTACCGACTATTGCGGTTACACTGCTCTATCAATCTTCTAATGTAGGTCAATCCAAACGAGTTGTTTCACAGCTCAATGTAAAATTTCAGTTAAACGTTAACCATCCAAAAAGCCTGAAGAATGTCTCTCAGCTATTAGTAACTTGGATCTCTCAGGAAAAGCACACGGAGAGGACCAGATCGCTCCAGCTAATTAGAATTAATTGTAAAATACCATTCCCCAGTCAGGCATGGCAGGTTTGGAGAGAATACGCCAATTTTTTTCATATCGCAGGTATCACACTCCTGTTGAAAAGACAAACTGTGACCAAAGGGTAACCAGGGAGCAATTCCAGCTCCCTGTGCCGTGCCAGATGGGGGATTCCAAGCAGCAGCAGCGTGTCAGGGCAGCAGAGGCAGGCAGCCAGGGGTGCACTACCCTCTAGCGCACACCCACCGCTGCTGCACGCTGCTCTGCATCTCAGCTGGTATCATTCACACAGGGCTATGTACCGAGAAGCACTATAAAAATATTTAAAAAATAAAAAGAATTCTCGTACACAGCCCAGCTGCACTTCACCTGGTAGTTGTGCCGCAGGGCAGTATCATCCGATACAGCAGCATTTGGAGGAGTAGCAGGGAGCGAACTCCAAGTGAGCTCCTCCAAGCGGGAACTGCAGAGCAGAACCCAGAGATGTCCTGGCCCTGGACCAGGCGGAAAGTGAGCATCCTGCTGCAGCCGGCTCCTGCCGCAGGTCCTGCAGAGGTTTACGCATACAAGAGCCGTCTGTGTTGTTTCTGGCGCTGGAGTGAAACCATTCTCATTTCAAAGACTGGAACCAGACCAAGATGTTCACTACTGAAACAATGTTTTCTGGGAAGTGTCTCTCCTCTCCTCACACCCTTCTGCAGAGGGCAGGCCA
>VZSC01010572.1:62544-100798 GCA_013398225.1 Steatornis caripensis
CTGCCGCTCCCAGCTGCCCGCATTTCCCCTCCTTGGCCGAAGCAGCCACCAGCACAGGTAATGGCCAGTTTGTGCTCTGGGACTCAATTCCTTCGTGGATCTAAAAACCTGAAAGAAATCACCAGCATGTGTCTCAGGACTGTGGGCACAGGCTGAAACACAACTCAGCCTGGATTAAAAGAAGTTCATGCTGCAGAGAGTACCAAGTCAGAGTACGGTATAAGGGAAACCTTTAGCGACAGAGAGAATCCCTGACACAAAGCTAAAGCAACCTGAGAGTCTGAGCAGAGCATGGGCCTGACTGAGTAGGTTCATTGTGAAAAGTCTGCCAGCAGCGTGGGATGTTATTTTGTGTAAGTTACCATGACAGTTTAAACAGTTTAAAAACAAAACTTTGCAAGAAAGACCCGATTTATACCCAGTCCCTGTTTCCAACAAGTCTGATACCAGAAGTGCTGAGAGCCTGCCAAAGGCAGTATGGACCTCGGGAGTTACGGTGCACAAAGGCAGTGTGCCCTTGTCTCATACACAAACCTAACCCGCCTTCCCAGTTCTCCCACAAGATACAGAGAAGTCCCTGCATAAAAGGAGAAATAAAGCACCAAGATGATGAAGAGAGGCGACACTCACTTTCCTCATGCAGCACTTGAGAATTCAGGAGCAGGAAACCATGCAAAGAGGGAGTCAGCAGCTTTGGGAACAGATTTCCACCTCTACTTAACTACTGTCTGTTCCTTTCTCTTCGTTTTTTGGACACAGCTTCAGGAAATGGAAAAGTCTCATCTTGTCACTGGGAATGCTCAAGTCCCAGGAAACAAGGCGTGACGAACATGATGAACAAGAAAGTGACAGGGCATGGCCGGCATGGATGGGTAAATTCCAACGGTTAATTGTGCCTGACAAACCCAATAACCTTCTACAAAGAGACCCCTCGTTTGGTAGACAGGGGAAGCGCAGTGGGTAGCTTACCATGACTTGAAGCAACTTTTGGCACAACTGTCTGAAGAATCCATATAGGCAAATCATTCCGACACAGTTCAGATAGTTGCACAGAAAACTGGCAGGACACTGGCGTCATGATCAACAGCATAAAGCCCAAGTGGGAGCCCCTCACTCACGGCATTCCTCAGGGCTAATACTGTTTAATGCCTCTATTCACAACCTCAGCAAGTCTGCAAATGGCACCAAGCTGTGGGCATGACTGATACACCGGGCAGGGCTGCTGTTCAGAGGGACCTCCCTCCCTCAACTGGCTGGCCTGACAAAAACCTCACAAAACTCAACGAAGATAAACACAAAGTCCTGTTCTTGAGCAACCTCACCTAGGCTGGCCCTGCTCTGAGCCAGGCGGGGGTCAGAGACTCTCAGAGGTGCCTTCCTACCCAAATATTCTGCAATTCAAAGTAATTCATGTAGGCAGCTTCCTGCTCAGAGGGGACTGGCAAGATTCTGTTCAGGCACATTGCACCTGCTGAAATTAGGGTAATCTCAGCTGTAAACTCACACCACTCATGCTTCTCCCGTGCCCATCTTCCTGCACACTCTACCTGAGGCTTACACTGAGGCAGCAACAAAAGCAGAACAGGAATCAACCATCACAGCACAGACAGTGACACAAATGAGCCATGAAGAACAGGCTGTTTTTTCAAAGAATTTCATTCCACCTACGCTCAAACCCTATTGTCATTTGCAAACACACTAGTCTTGGTTTTCTTCACTGGCTCCAGGACTCATTCCAAGCTACTCCTCTGGAGAAAAGTGGGGGCAAAAGGAGGAGGAATGATTCAATTTCTGGCCTTCTTTGTAAGGGTCTAGGTGAGAAGATGGCTGTTCACTGCTTCTTGGGTCTAGTGACAGTGGTGGACATCTCTGACTAATGCAGCATGTCTCACCATGTACCAAAAGAGGCAGAACCTCACACAGGAAATTCTATCAGTGAAGCTTATCTCCTCTGACATTTCCTTCTGTTGAGCATCTTCTCCAAAGACCCAGAGGAGCAAACTAATGGCCGAAGCGAGCTATGGTTAGCCGTCAGGAGTTCCCACTAACTCCTCAACCACAATGGAGTTAAACACTCATCAGTTCTTAAAGCCGAGTTTAAAAATACAAGATGCCAAGCTTAAAAATATGCATTTTCTTTTTGAAAAAAAATGTACAGTCAGATTTTAAGTGGATCTACAAGAAGACACTCAGCTATCCTTAAGAAAAGTAAACCTTTGCAATGCATTGCTGCATACAGAGTTTTCTAACCAGCAAGAGCCGGTGAGTTGGGTAAACTGCAGTGTTTCCTGAAAGAGCTTCAGGGGCTTTTTTTTTTTTGTTTCCACCCTGTAGGCAGAGACACTTGAAAGGCAGTACAGCGCCTTCACGCTGCAGAGCGCTAGGTTAGTTCTTCTGTCTCACTCCCGCACTACAGACACAGCTCAGCGTGAGGCTGGTGTGGGCACAGTGGGCAAGGGCAGTTCCATGGAGGGAGTCTCAGTCACTTCGGCTGGACTAGGCTTGCGAAGCTCCAGTTTCTCAGTGAGTTGGTTATAAAGCTCCTTCACAGCTTCCCCACTCTGCAGAACGAGAATTAGGGAGGGGAAAACCAGAAGAGTCATACTTCATTCTAGCTGCTACTAGCTAGAACATTAAGTATGCAATTATCCTGTGTGTTTTAACACAAACCGACACAGAAAGAGGAAGTCACAAGGTAATTAAGACCCAACTTGGTACACTTGGAAAGCAGAGCACATGTTCCATTAAGCAATGTCTGGAAAGGCAGCTGCTTTCATTTGCAATTAATTCTCCCTTTCTCATGCTTCCCCCTTCTTACCTGCTTGGTGGGTTCCAAAGCCTTCTGGAGAGACTCTAATTTGGCAGGCGCCACTTTGTGATGCATATGAAGCAGCAGTCTTAGCACATGTCTATGTACGTTCTCCTTTCTGCAAAAAGCAACGTTAAAGCAGAGTAACTGATATAAACAAGCACCATCTTGAGAATGAGAAAGCTACAGCAACAGTATCAGAATAATTCACACACCCACAGACTGGCAGCTTTCTTCTAATTTTGAAAAACACCTGAGAATTGTAGCCTGTGCGCTATAAAGCTCTAACCTTACCTTAGGTTTTCAAGCAATTCATGTCATTATTCATCAGGAGTGGACTAACTGTAGCAGCCACGAGGAAGGAGAGGGAGATTTTAAGCACAGACTGTAGCATGTGGCTAGCAGCTGGTCTCTCCGTTGGACAGGCCATATGCACATGCAGGAGGATGTCCGTCCCTCCATACATGTGGAGGAGGTGGTAGCAGCAGCAGCACATGCTGCTGTGCCTGAACAGCAGTTCTAATCACCCTCGGGGAAGCCTCCCAGAGGTCAGATCTGGTCTGCAGGCCACCAGTTGAACCACACTGACTTAACAGAATTAATAACAGATACATACAGATTTTCTGTGTGCACCTGCTACTGCAAAGAGCTGAAGTTAACTCTTCATATTAACAGCTACGGCAAAACACAAAGGATGTTGTCTTTTTCAACTCCAATTTAGGAATTATGAATCACAGTTTAGGTAGTAATTTATAATCAACACTTAACAATTTTGCTGACAAAAACTTGATCACAAAATGTAAGCCTTGCCTTAAAGAAAAACAGCATCAGGCTAACATTTCCCCTATATGTGAACATTTTGCTGAACTATTAAACTATAGCTCAAGTACTACAACCTATCTCAGCTATCCTGTAAACTCACTTCCCCTGAGGAAAATCAGATTTACCTTGAGCAGGCAGTGAGAAAGAAGCCATCAAAGAGACTGGTGCAGAACTCCTCGAGTGCAAATTCGTCACCCAGCAGCGTGAGGTTACCGGTAAGCAGATGCAGAAAAATATCACTGAAGGCCAAGTCACTGAACGTCTCAACTATACAACATGAGAAGGAAAGAGACTGAGACTGACAAGGATGTGCCAAAACCTGACTACACAGCAGAAGTTCCTGCTGAAAACTCTGCAGGGAGATTTCCTTAGTGGCTTTTAAAACAGGTAGCCCTGGAAGGTGCCTTTGATCTTCCAGACATAAATGATTAGGAGCAGAGGGGTGAGAAGAATGTGTAGGAAGTGCATGTCTCCACCAAGGCTGAAGTTACAGAACAGCTCGCTCTTGCCAAAATCACAAAGGCCTCTACTATCCTCGTCCATCACCTTCTGTTCACGGCCACATCCACCTCCCTGCACTCCTCAGACCACTCAGTGAGCAGACACAAATCACTTACCAGTGGAAAACTCACCCATGTAAGTGAGCTGACAGTTCAGCAAAGGGTTCAAAGAACACCAGAGCTGGGGTGAGGGAGCAGGAAGCAAACCCCCCGCCATTACTGGGAGCAGCAATTCCTAAGATTGCTTCGGAGCTCTCATGCAACTTACCACAGAGAAGTCAGTGAAGAAGGTAATCCCAGAGAAGAATTTAGGGCTGTGTTCAGTCCTGTTTTGTTACAGGTTTTCTCACCACACAAAGCCGAGTCCCAAGAATTTCTGGTCACGTGCAATTACTACGAGCAGTGGCAGAATCAAACCACCTGCTCTTTTATCTTTCAGATTCAACACAAATGGTTTCTCAGCTAATCCCGTTGTTAATACAGCCTTTGATCTAAGGAACTACTGACCTTCAGCCACTACCTCGAAATTCTTGGATCAGCAGAAAAGTATCTGAATTGCAGACAAAACCAAACACTTCTGCAGGGCCTTACAACTAAGTCACCAAAAGAGCCAAAGGCAGAACATTACGTATTTAACCCTAAAATCACCTTCACCTCAGGTTTACTTGCATCCTGGGTGTCCAGTACAGCCAATCAGCTGTAGAGTAGAAGATGAGACAAAAACTTACCTAGTGCTGGCAGGAGCCTAAGGAAAGCATTCTTGTTCCTCTGTTTAGTGATGTGAAGGATGTAATACAGCCCAATCTCACAAGCTATTCTGTTCTCTTGCAAGAATCTGTTAAGGTAGAAGCAAAGTTTCTTAATCAATAAAGTTAAAACAGTTTGGGTTTTGTTTTGTTTTTTTTTTTTTTTTTTTTTTTTTAAAGGGGGTTTAAAATACTGTTGGATAGCAATCAAGCAGTTACAGCAGTGGTTAACACCAAACCCACTGAAGAGCAGCTACTTGGTGACTGAGTTGATAATCATCACTATGTTCACTACCACGGTCCAGAAAAATTCACCATTCAGCAAACACCGCGCTGTCTCACAATCAAACAGTTGGATTTGACTGTCAACATTTAAAATAGTATTAGTGGTAAAAGTGCTATTCAAAATGCATTTTAGAAGAAGCCCAAATACTCAAAAATGATACAAAGTGCAATACTGTTTTGTTTTAGTTTCCCAAAGGTCAAATATCAACACTGTCATAGAGCAGAGTACAAGTACCAGGATACAGTAGCTCCAGATTCTGGCACACAGATAAGATTTGTGCTGGAAATTAGCACAAGGTTCACGATTTCCAATGGCACTCTTCAGAACCAAGCACGGGCACTTGCCCGGCTGCACCCAAGTATCAAACACTCATCATTCCCTGCTTGGGAAGCCACACAAGCAGCATGTTTGAAAGCAGTAATACCAAATACTTCCATATTCAGTCTGCCAAAAGAATGGTCATTACAAGAAATATTATTTTGTATAGATAAATTTTATTTGCGGAATCATGGTGGAAACCTGTTCTGCTAAAGGAAAACTTCAGGCTGATTAACCAGGACTAAATCTCATTCCAGTAAAGTCTTCATTTTACCACATGCAGTGCTTTTCGCTGTCAGTGTTGGCTGACTCCTCGATGTTTTCCTTCGGCAACAAGACTATACGTACAAAAGTGGTAAGGCAGATTACATACTTGGTGAAAGCTTCAGGAATGGTGCTGGGATACGGAATTGGCCCCTTCTCCTCCAAGGGCAGTTTCTGATCGACATTGAACGTGTAGTCATCCACCACAAAGGACATCAGCATAGGCAAGAACTTAGTGATCAACTCGGCTTCCTTAGAGGGATGGAAGAACAGAGGGAAAAGAACAATGCTTTCATCAATCAGTTCANTAACGCTTTCATCAATCAGTTCATGCCATGTAACTGTCCTAGAGTACCATAACAAAATAGTGAGGCAATGTTATGAACCCCATCCTACAATTAGGAAAACAAGATTTCAGACATCCAGTTCCAGTCAAAATTCTTGAATAATTCACTTCCACATGTTCCGCTGGTAATTCGGAAAACTGTACTTCACCTCATCTACAGAAATATTCCTGCTCAAATTCCTTCTTTTGACAATTACGTAGCATTTCTTCTCAGAGAGCTGCTGCAAGCACTGCATGTTAAGGATGGTACGAAACTGCTTTTATCAAATAATTACGAATCATTTTGTTCGTTCCCTAAACTGACAGGGACCAATGCATAGCTAGAACAGCAACAATAAAGAGCATCTCCTCGCACAAGGTGGCTCGACCTATGTTGTACGGGATTCACAGAGTGGGAGGTTACAGCTTGTGGTAATCACAAATAAAACAGATTTTAAATACAGATTTGGAGATTCCCTTCAGGAAAAATGTTCAGGTTCTTCCTAAGAGATTCATGAGAGCACCTCTGCAAGTCAAATCACAGTGCTCCTCTTGGAGTTTCGGTCACCCTCACTGTTACAATGTCTGTATTAATGCACACCCTTCCTGTGGTAAATTTAAACATGCAATCAGTCAGTAATACTTATTTGGGAGACTTCAAATGTCCCCCTAGGTAGACATTTGCTGCTTTATAGTTCAGAACAGAAACAGCAAATTTCCCTTGAGAAATAGTCCCGCTGTGCAATGCCACGGGAAGCCTTCCTGCCACCAGCTGAACATAACCTGCTCCCACGCTACTCTAGGGCTGCCTGTAATACCGGGCAAAGTATTTCCACAGCATGGCAAGATTGTAACTGAATGTAGCAGTACACAAAATTGCTACAACAGATATCTGGAAGAGGAAAACACTTTTGAAGTCAATGAAAACTTTCTACACCACTACCAGAGTTTCAGACCAGCCTCTGAAATGCTGCCTTCCTCAGACAAGATCCTTCGTAACAAACCGGTCCCTTGTGTAGAAGCTCCCAGGAACAAAGAGCAATCAGTGCAGAATTTAATAGAGGTACAGTCTGATTTTAAAACAGTAAGGGCCAGGCATTTCTGTAAATAAAAAAGCAGGTAAACGAAGCTTACAACATGTCCGCTTGAGCTGCTGCTCTGCGACCACTTACATGTTCTCAGAAAGCTATGATGGGATGTATGCAGAATGAACATTACATCAGCGACTCAATAAAATAATAAACAAGTCTAAATTTGTTTAATTACATGTGTTAAATTCTAAACATGAAAATTGCTCACCATTTTTGGTTCCTTGAAGACTTGACTGTCTATCATGTCCCAGGCGCCCTGTCCCAATGACAGCATCCTAAGGAGAAGCAGCAGATCCGGGCTTTCCTCGAATTTTAAGGGGAGGAGAAAACCAGCTATTTTGATCTTCCACAAGTTGCACATACAGATATTTATTTGCAAGTAGTGGTTTACATTCAAAGCTCTCCTGAATTAGCAGCTTTATCAAAGACTGCTAGAGGCATTCAGTTCTCCGTTTTAACTGACAACAGATTCCTCAAATGGGAATCAAATAACAACACACCTGAGGGTTTGTAACATTTTATGATGTGCCAAGAAGTATGCAGCCCATCTGATCACGTCACTGTTTTCAAAAGTGTCCAGCCAAATTAGCATACTGAAATTTAACGTGTGACAGGACAAATCATCTCAGCAGAAGAAAGAGAAAGCATGTGTAAGAATGACAACGGTTTTTCATTTATATTGTGCCTTGAAACGGAAACAATTTTCAGTCTTAAACTCTCATGAAGAAGCTATTCAAACCAACAATAACATTTAACAACTCAGCGATAAAGACAGCAAATGCCTCACACGTTCAGACACCTGTAAGGCTACCCTCCTGTACCATGTAAGCACCTCCTGCAGACACTACTTGCTGGAACTGTGTTATATCACAGCCAACAGACCAGAACAGTGTAAACTAATCCATCGCATTTACCGTGGCAGAGAAAAAAGGCTGCTGCTGTTAGGCAAACTGATGGAAGGACAAAGCAGAGACGCACATATTCCGTATATGATTCTATATGTGTATAGCTGTTCAGAGAGAACGAGCCATGCAAAGAATTCGTTGTCAGTTCGGAGAGCTCCAAAACACCCGCCTCAAAACAGTGCTCCCGCAGAGCTATAAGGTACATGCCACAAATGGATAGGCAGTATCATGTTTCACTTATTTCAATGTACATGTGTAGTTGAGAACTTAATCGTACTTCTTCTACAGTGCCAGTCCTTTGCTGACGAACACTATTCAGCTAATACTATAGTTCAGCTTAGGTACACGAGCAGCGACACTCACCCTGGGTAAGGTGTCCTGCCCAACCAGGTCTTGCAGATGCCTTATGGTACTCAAGGCTAAGGTGTTAATGGCAAAGGGATCACACAAGATCATTGATAAGTCCCTGAGAAGAAGGAAAGAAAATCAAATTCATGTCATAAGTTACAAACAACCCTATAGTACAATCCCACCTCCAGCTGCAGGACACCAGTGTGTTTCACTAGAGGAAGATGTTTCAGCCTGTTCTTTGTTGTAAACCTGCCAACTCTCAGATGTAAGATCAAAGTAGTGTGTGCGTGTGTACGCTATATTTTTATAAACACACACGCTGCTGAGTGTAAGAAGAGTGATAAGATGCAGGACAAGAACTGTAACAATACCCTTACTATAACGTAAAACCTGAATTTCTGTCTTTTGTTACCTGCAGGTGTCCACCTGATGAACCTTCTCCCGCCTTGTAAACATACCATGAATGTTATTTCTTAGACTTGAAAGAGCATACCATATGAAAACAATTACTAAATGTCTTATGCACTGAAATCAAGCAGATCTCCCACAGGGTATGTCACCAGAAGATGCCTGGCTATGGCCTAGTGCATTAATGCTCATGAACATACTGGATTCAACCGCATGGAAGAGCTACTGGATGTTGGCTGGCCCTAGGGAAGAATTAACACCCACAACACCTGTCAGACATTGTGACTGCCAGGAGCCCATTTGAGTTTCTCAGTAACAGCCCAAGTGCCTTACCCCAACACTTGTTCTTGTCCTTTCTTCACTCCATCCAGAAACCCTTGCAATTCCCGAGCTCTCTTGTTGTCCACAAACTTCTCCCGAATGCAAGCATCAAGGCACCAGGTGAACTGTTACAAAAAAAAGGAGAGTGCTTTATGAGCCACAGCAATAAACCAGCGTTAAAAACAGCAATAAAATATATGATGTCAGAGAAAACAGGCTCAGAATGACCTCCGAATATCTGGAATTTATATGCTTTATTAATATACTGAGGTATGGTAGCAACCTGGTCACAAATACGGCGGAGGTCAGAAATACATATGTTCCAAAAGCAGGTCAGAGATACCAATGTATGTCAACCTGGTGTCACTTTCTCCCCTCCCAAAAAAGGTAATTAAGGAGCAGCAATTAATACAATGCAGCCCAGTACACTGATCAATGTGGATTTACACAAGTAGGAGGCTCATACAGAAGTGGCATCACTTGTCAATAATAATACGGGATATTTCAGCCATTGCAATACCCCTCCCACCCTCTAAGTAGGGGATATTAAACGGGGAGGTGCTTCTTTAGAAGTTAAACTTCTTTAAAGTTTATCAACTTTAGAGTTGCACTACCAAAATGGAAAAAGACAGTAAAGTCAAATGTTTTATCTGACCTATAATTAAAGGCTTTTTCCCCCCTTCAGAAAACAATATATATTTTCCCCCAATATTTCAGCTGTCAAAAAAGAACAAGTTGCTGAATTTTCTGAAATGCTTTCATCATGGCTTACTGTCCTTGCAGCAGTCACTGCATTTTGCAGGGGCAAAATGAGGTTGCTGAAAGCGATCTGTAACGTAAACAAGAATTGCCCTTTTCTATTCAGTCACTGTCTGTACAATGATTTTGGGAATCTTGATCAGAAGACATTAAAAAGCACACAATAACATTTACCATCACTCTAGGCCATAATCTCTATAAGCAGAATACACATAAAAAACTTAGCAACATCACTTAAGAGAAGGAGCCTTGTTCTAGATCAGAGGGCTGCTATCCATGGACAAAGGACCAGTAACAAGATCCTGGTGTGACATTAATACAACTGTCACCCCTCGATATTTTAATAGTTTAACGGTTTCTTATAATTCAAGACCCAAAGTATTCAATGTTACATACACAGTCAGCTGACAGACGGAGTGTATCACACCAGGCCCGACACAGAGGGAAGCAAGGTTTGATTAAGAACCTGGGGCTAGCTAATGTTTTCATTATTTTTTACAGCATCTACATAGGCCAGATTAGACACTGTTTTCAACACTGCACAAATACCATAATTTTGAGGGATTTATGGGTTATGAAATGAAAGCAAGCTGCTGGTTAGCCAAGACGAAATTTTCACCTGAGGTTCCAAGGAATATAAGATGACTTTTGGATTCAAGGTCTGAACTCTCTTCACAGAGAGGAGTCATCTTCTCTGGGCTGAAGTCCTGCAGGGCAGCACGTATGCCCAGGTGTGGGCGAAACAGAAAATTCTCCAGTAACACTCCTATCTGTCCCACATGATTAATACCTTATGACAGGGGTCAACGGTGCAGATTTCACTGATTTCCAGGTCATGCAGCGACATCAGGAGCTCTGCCCGTAGCGTGCAGTAATGAACATTCCTTGTCCGAAGGAACAAGGTTCTCAGAAACTGCAACACCATATCGTAGAGCTTCACGTTCTTCCCAATCATCTGGGTCAGCTTCTGAACCACCTAAACTCAAAGTAGGCAAAACGTGCACTCAATACCAAGAGATAGTGTTCTTTCACACACACCCCCCAGAAACGCAAATTAAATCTTTTACATGATTTATCAAGATTGACACATCTGCACTGACATGAGTTCCTGAAAGGGAACTATTTATACCAAGATTTCCAAGGGAGTTTGTTCAAGAGAGAAATCTTTCATAGCCATAACGAAAGACTAAAGAACGTCAAGAAAAGGTTCTCTTGCGAAAGGAAATTGAAGCATTTGTAAAAAAAGGTGCCGAGCTACGTGAAACAGCTAAGAAGCAGTACCTGGTATTGATGAATATAATTTACAATTATTGTAACATGAACAAAACTTGCTTTTCTTTGGAAGTCTTTTGTCCCTCTGTCTACTTTCAGGCTATGGACACGAGAATGAAGGTGCAGGTTTGTATTGGTTTTGGCTGCGGTAGAGTTAAATTTCTTCACAGCAGTTTGTGTGGGGCTACGTTTTGGATTTGTGCTGAAAACAGCGTTGATAACAGAGGGATGTTTTAGTTACTGCTGAGCAGTGCTTGCACGGCGTCAAGGCCTTTTCTGCTCCTCACCCCGCCCCACCAGCGAGTAGGGTGGAGGTGCACAAAAAGCTGGGAGGGAACACCATTGGGCCAGCTGACCCCAACTGACCAAAGGGATAGCCCACACAACGCAACGTCATGCTCAACAATAAAACTGGGGGGAAGCTGGCAGGGGGGCACGCAGCTTGGCGACTGGCTGGGCATCAGTCGGCTGGTGGTGAGTATTTGTTTTCATTTGCATAGCTTGTTTTTCTTGGGTTTTATTTTCCTCTCTCTTTATTGTTTTTTTCCTTACAAATCTGTTTTTGCAATTTCTTTTTAATTATTAAACTGTTTTTATCTCAACCGTGAGTTTCTTTCTTTTACCCTTCCAATTCTACCCCCCACCCCACCAGGGGGGAGCGAGCAAGCAGCTGAGGGGTGCTTAGTTGCCAGCTGGGGTTAAACCATAAGTCCGCAGTGTAAACCTGAAGCGCATGGCACCGGAGCACATAAACTAAGTGGGCTTTTGAAATCAAAACAGACCCAAACCAAACCTCCCATGTAACAGATGTGCTACCCTCTCTGAAATTAAAGCTTTATGCTGCCTTATCACTGCAATTCCTTAGCGTTGTCGATAGCAATGTCCTTACAGAAACTCCCCTATTTCCATTTTGGAGCAAAAGGCCCCTGAGGTAAAGCGACACATCATAGCTGAACCACCGTAATAGCTTGCTGTCACCAGAGGCCCGCTCCTCCTAACGCCTATGCCGCTGGTCCCTCCCACAGTGCTCCCGCCTGTGTGATCCAGCCCATCTCCCTGCAACGGCCTTGGTGCTAGCTGATCTCTTCTTTGAGCAGATTCAACTCGCTGTCTTGAAAAACTACTTACTGGTTTTACTTGCTAGAGTTTCTGTAGCCATTACTGAGCAGAATCAGCTCATGGAAGGGTCTGATAATCGCCAGAGCTATAGGGAGGGAGGGGAGGAGCAGCACCTGCCCCTGTGGCTGACTGTTGGATGAGCTCAGCCACCTCATGTAATTCCATTCAAAGAGCAACTGTTCTGAATGCCAGCTTAGCTACAACTTTCAATGTCCTTTTCATTTTTACAAAAAAAAGGCAAAGAAAAAAAAAAACTTTTGTTGGACTATGTCCTGCTAAAAAGAAAAAAAGTCCCAAGAAAAGAAACGTAACACATTCAAGCTGATCTGATAGAGATGCTCACCCTTTAGAGCACCTGAGGCACACTAACACCAGACTGCGCAATAAAGAAAAAAATCGGCCTCGCTATTTTTTTAAAAGTGCATAAACAGCTCAGAACATTAATAGATTCTTACANAACTTTTGTTGGACTATGTCCTGCTAAAAAGAAAATAAGTCCCAAGAAAAGAAATGTAACACATTCAAGCTGATCTGATAGAGATGCTCACCCTTTAGAGCAGCTGAGGCACACTAACACCAGACTGCGCAATAAAGAAAAAAATCGGCCTCGCTATTTTTTTAAAAGTGCATAAACAGCTCAGAACATTAATAGATTCTTACACAACGTTGAGTACCTATTAAAATAATTCCTGCTGCTTTCATCAAGATCCATAAGAGAAAATGGCCTGGTATTTCTTGCAAACACTTTGTCTAGCTAAACTTTGGTAGCAAAATTGTGTGGGTAAAACAGACACTCTGTTATTTGATGAGGTTGACTGAAAGATGATGAATTCCATTCACAAGCATGTTGTAAGAGGTTTCCTCGTCCTTACCTCTCCTTGACGTCTTGTTTTGGGAGACGGACTGAAGAAATTGTGCAAGACGGAAATATCATTGCTGAAGAGAATATTTTCTTTCTCCAGGATATATTGCTTCAGCAGTGGAGATACCTCATCACCAAACAGAGCCTGGTTATCCTGCCAAATCTGCCGCTTCACCTCCACCGCACATGCTTTATACAAATCCTTATCGGCCATTACTAACTTCAGCTTCTTTTCAGGGACCTATGATCAACAGAGCAGTTACCAAAGTGCAGAGCAGCTCACCTGCCTGACTGTCCCAGTAATAAGTAACTGACCACAGAAGACATCTAAATCGTAATCACAGGCAGTCTGGTAATTTACACAACAATGCAATTAAACAATAGGCAGTATCACAGACTCATCTTTTGCCTTCCCTAGTCCTGTAACAATAACCCAGCCCTAAGACACTTCACTTCTTCAACAACTAAATTACACATCAAGCTTCTCCTTATTTCTTTCGAAGAGGAAAGAAGACTTCCTTTAAACCTATGACGCTGAGATTTGGGGTGACGCTTCAAACCTCAGTAACTTAGAAAAGTTCTAGTAACAGTTTTGAAGTCACTACCTTACACACAATACGATGCTTTTAATAAGGCTGCTCCTAGAGACTGTTGTTTCATAGATCTGAATCTCACTCCTGTCTACTTCCAGTTGCGTTCTTCAAGTCTTATTTTCCACTTGTCATAGATTTTTAAATCAGCTGTGGAAAAATTCACCTATTAGTCAACTTGACTACTTCTAAGAAGCTGCATGTATTGAATAAAACAGGGAAATCACCTCATTCGATGATGAAAATGTAAGATGCTTTTTCAATTAGCCTACGAAGTTGTTAACAGATACAAGAATGTAGCAAATCTTCAGTCAGTTCCTAACACCAAGAGACAAACTTGCAGGTCTGCAGATGGAGCACGCAGCCCAGCCGACAGCACAGCTAAGAGAAGCCACACAACAGAGATGCATTGGAGCAGGCCAACCGGCACAGCAGTTTTACCTTGGGCAGGTGCTTCATGACACACATTACCACGGGCTGTATGGAAGGCATCTTGACCAGGGAAAAGCTCTTTTCTAGGAGATCTTCCAGCTTCTTGTACCTGAAAACACACAAGACCAAGAGACTAAGTACTACATAACAGTAAAGGGCCAAAGTAGCTCATCTCAAAGCTACTGGACCTCGATCCCCCAGCAGCCTAACGCTCCTTTGCAGAAGTCACTCGTCCACTGTAACTAATGTTCACGCAAGATTCCCAGCTCACTCCCAATAACCAACAAGACTGGCGACAAACCTCTCCTCGACCTTCCCTTCCAAAGCGATGGCAGACACTCTCTCCAGCAGCTTCTCCCTCAGCTCGTCGAAAACCGACTGGTGGAACTCCAACCGTGGGGTGCCGTGCAGGTCCAGGAAGGGCAGGGCCGACTGCAGCGAGGGCAGGAGCACTCCATTTTCTGTCTGCCAACACAAACACCGGGCGGGGGGTTCGGTGGTCAGCCGGCTCGGCCAGCCAGCAAACGACATCAGGGACTGCTACAGCCGCACTGGCTNGTCCACTGTAACTAATGTTCATGCAAGATTCCCAGCTCACTCCCAATAACCAACAAGACTGGCGACAAACCTCTCCTCGACCTTCCCTTCCAAAGCGATGGCAGACACTCTCTCCAGCAGCTTCTCCCTCAGCTCGTCGAAAACCGACTGGTGGAACTCCAACCGTGGGGTGCCGTGCAGGTCCAGGAAGGGCAGGGCCGACTGCAGCGAGGGCAGGAGCACTCCATTTTCTGTCTGCCAACACAAACACCGGGCGGGGGGTTCGGTGGTCAGCCGGCTCGGCCAGCCAGCAAACGACATCAGGGACTGCTACAGCCGCACTGGCTAAAAAAACATAACAAGAGGACTCACCCCCCTCTACCTTCCCCCCGACCACAGACCCCACTTCGGGCCGTGTCGCGCTCCCTGCCACCCCGCAGCCCCGGGCCCTCGCGGGCGGCCCTCGGCGCAGCCCCGCCGCCCGGGCATCTCCATGGCGACCGGCCCCACCTGGAACTGCTCGATGGCCTTCAGGGGCTCCGTGCAGTTGGTCAGCGTCTCCTTCAGGTCCTCGCCGTTGGCCACCCCCAGCTCCTGCAGCCCCGCGTACATGGCGGCCTGGCCGGGCCCCGCCGGGCCCGCTCCCGCCACCGCCGCCCCGCTCCCGGGTCCCCGGCTCCGCGCGGTCCCTCGCTCCTCCCCGCCCCGCGGAACCCGCTCCGCCGCACAAAGGTTCCGCCGCATAAAGGTTCCGCCGCCCCAGGCCCCCCCGCACCCCGCGCGCCGCCGGGCGAGCGCTGCGGAAGGCGGCCGGCCCCAGGGCCCGCTGCTCCAGCTAACACCGACCCGGAGCGGAGCAGCAAATGTCGGGGTCCCTGCGGGTGCACGGGGCGTCCCTCCCCGCCGGGCACCCGCGACTTCTTGGCAGATCCCCGGCAGACTGAGATGGAGACTGGAAACACAACAAAAGCCAGCCTCACAACAGAGAAGCAGCCTTTCCCCGTGGTGTTTCGACCTTTGCAGGCCGTACTTTCAGGACAGCTGGTACACAGCGGGGAAAAGAAATCCTACCTCGTGCTTTGTGAGCCCTGCAGGGAGGCGCCAGGGCTGGGTAAAGCTGTGTCGGGCCAGCCCACCGCAGGAACCCCTTTGGCGTCTGCCCACCACTTAGTACAGCTATTGAGGCAAAACCTAAGTGATTTAGAGCCCCCCCGAGCCATTTGAAGGTTGGGCTGCTGCTGACAGACCCCCGTGAACCCCGACATCCGGACGACAGAACGGATGGGCTCCGCCATTCCCAGCCCTGAGCGGCTGCGACATCCTTAGGCCCCTCATTTCCCGCCTTCGTCTCCCAGCTGCAAAAGCAACCCCCGCACGGTTCGAGGCACACGCGGCTCTGCCAGTGGGTGCTTTCTGTGGGAGCAAAGCAGGACTGGCCTGACCATGGCAGGATCTGGCAGCTCCTCAGGAGCTGCTGGATATCTGTAAGTGCTGCTGATATATCACGATATTGGTATAAACTACCGTGACCAGCCCGTGGGCATGAGCGACCAGCCAATCGCCACAGCGCAAGCAGCCGCTCCATGCATGCCATGTTCAGCATTTCTCTGAGACAGGAGGACGCCTGGGGCACCTGTTCTATTTGCAACACTGCAGCAAGAGGAACTGCTGCACAAATCCTTCCCACCGGAGCACACGAACGCCTGCCTGTCCTCACAGGCGGATGTGAGAGCAGGGGCAAGGAGGACCGTCAGCGGTCTGGCAATTTAATCCCTGTCCCCTTTGCAAAGTAGAGCACTGTCAGCCTAAGTATAAGCAAAACAAAAAAATCACAGAACAGTTTGGGTTGGAAGGGACCTTTGANGGAGCACACGAACGCCTGCCTGTCCTCACAGGCGGATGTGAGAGCAGGGGCAAGGAGGACCGTCAGCGGTCTGGCAATTTAATCCCTGTCCCCTTTGCAAAGTAGAGCACTGTCAGCCTAAGTGTAAGCAAAACAAAAAAATCACAGAACTGTTTGGGTTGGAAGAGACCTTCGAAGCTCACGTAGTCCAAACCCCTCGCCATGGGCAGGGACTCCTTCCGCCAGACCAGGTCGCTTCAGGCCCCATCCAACCTGACCTTGAACAATTCCAATGATCGGGCACACACAACTTCTCTGGGCAACCTGTTCCCAGGGGCTCACCACCCTCATCATAAGACATTTCATCCTTGTGTCCAATCTAAATCTACCCTCTTTCAGTTTAAAACCACTGCCCCTTGTCCCACCACTGCAGGACACCTGCCAAGTGCATTCTAGTTGCTGACCAGCAAAATCTGAACTGGAGTCTAAACTCTGCAGGAAGATGAGGCCTTTCTGGCACTTTGCTTAAAACAACTCTAAGACGGAGAGATGTGTCTCCAAATACCCCTGCAAGACCAAGAAGGTGTCATTCCTTTAGCTCTGCAGACAGGCCTGGCTGGTGAAGTCCTCTGGTGAGGACAAGATGGCCTTGCCAATAAATGGTCCTTCTTGCACAAACCAAGGTATTTCTTTAAAGGAGTTACACTTTTATTCCTAGACCCAGTCACTGGGAAACAGACGGGAACAGCCTGAAAGAAGCACCTCCTGGGACTAACGCATTCTTCTTCAGAAATTCTGGTTCCAGGTAAGTGTCTTCGTGGCACCGGAAAGGAGAAAGCAGGATGTGTTTTACAAAATCTGGGGGTTGGCCATCATTCACGGGAAGGCTGTCGGGAAGGGGAATACAGGCACCTCCACTGACTCTGGCCATCTGNGAAATTCTGGTTTCAGGGAAGTGTCTTCGTGGCACCGGAAAGGAGAAAGCAGGATGTGTTTTACAAAATCTGGGGGTTGGCCATCATTCACGGGAAGGCTGTCGGGAAGGGGAATACAGGCACCTCCACTGACTCTGGCCATCTGAAGGCAAAAGACCCGAGCAGCCCTCGCAGTCTCCACCCACAGCAAAGACCAAACCAGCCAGAGTCTCCTGCGGGTGGAAACCCAAACGTGCAGATGTTTTCCTGTCCCAGGTGCCACCTGAGAGAGAACGAGGAAGCAGGAGCAGTCTGAAGGAACCGGGCAGAGCACCCACGCTCTGCCCAACCCAACGGACACGTACTTGTGAGGAAGCACCCCAGGTCCACCCTAGAGCCCTCAGAAATAAAGTAAACCCAGTGACAAGAAGTTTCCCCACTTCTAATTTTGGCAGCTAGCACCGCCAGGCGCAGCATACCAAACGGATGAGTTTTGCCTGCTTTCTGCTTATTACACAGCTGAGTTAACCCCACATTTCTGTTTACCTCAACCGCACTGCCTGGGGCAGTTTCGAGGTTGCACCGAAGCCTTTGCAAAGCTAGCGCTGGAATGAGCATGAAGCCATCGTTTTATTTATTGTGTGGAGTGATAGAAGGAAGAAATGCCTGGTGCATCGCAGCTTGGCCCACGCTCTCCTTGTGGTCCCTGTGGCTTGGGGCTGGGTTGAAGTTGGAGCCTGGCCCCGCCTTTCTCCTCTTTTTAAAGGTTGTAAAAAGCAGCTGCCGTCAGTTTGCTGCTCCGCTGCTTCCTCTTTTGACTGTTTGCGAAAGGAGAAAGCGCTTAATGTCTTGGCGTGAACTCCTTCCCCCCTGGCTGGTGATCGTCGCGGGACTGACTGGCATCGTGCTGCTTTGCGTCTCCACTAAAGATGTGCCCGTCCCCCCTCTTGGGACCAAGGTAAGGGCGCCCGGCTGCCCGAGGGGTGGCCAAGCCAGGGGTCAAGCAGGGCAATAAGCAGAGGACCTTCTCCTCGTCTGCAGGGCTGCTTCTTAAGGAGAACCTGCTTGTTTCCTTGCACAAGCTGGGCATTTAAACTGCTGTGTTTTGTTGCTTTTTACATTAATTGCGCTATTGAGTTACTTACTAGCCCGTAACAACAAACTGAGGAGGGGACTAGAACGAGACTGTGAGGACAGGTTGGCATCCTTCAACATGCTGTAGCTTTTCAAACCAAAAACAAGCCAACCCCTTTGGCTGGTCAGGGAAATACAGGCTGGATACTGTCCATGGATCAGCAGACATGCCCACCACAGCCTGAGGTGAGGCAGCTCATGTCAGGAGCTACCCCAGAGCGGTAAGGGACCAGTGGTGTCAGTGGAGGGAAAGAGCTAAGCCACTCTTGAAAGCCAGTAGGAATTCAGCCCTGAAATGCTGCTTCTGTCTTTTAAAAAAAAAGTTACCTTCCATGCCTTCTCCTCTTCTGTCCTCTCTTGATTTTAAACAAAGAGCCAACCTGCTCTACACAGCAGGATCAGATCTTCCTGGTGACCAGGGGGTTAATGCCCATCCGCTCTGCCTCTTGTCATACCCGCTGCTGAGGTGAGATCAGTGGCACGCTATGGTTTAACCAAACAGTAGGTTAACCTGTGCATTTAGAGATACTACCCCTCCTCCGTGCTCCTCTCGGAAACAAAATTGTATTTAAAAAAAACCTTTATTGTTCCATGTTCTGTCCTTCTGTGGTGTTCAGCTGGGGCAGAAACGCTGTGACCCCTTCTTCTCCGTGACACTTCCAGCAGCAGCCTCTCATTTTGTCAAGGAGGAAAAAAATCCAGGTTTCTCTGCCAACACCATTCACTTCTTCCTCTTCTGCGGCAGCCGACATGTCCCTGTGAGAAATACAAGCTGTCACTCATGTGGGACGATGCAGGCAGGCTCAAGCAGGGAACTCCATCCTTCTGCATTTCTGCTCCAGCTCCAGTCCCTGGCCTGGACACCATGTCTGGTGCAGCTGGGAGCTCCCAGGAAGGCAGCAGGCAGCCAGCTTTGCTCAGAGGCTGCAGCCAGGCTCTATCTTGTGCTAAAACCCTTCTGACAGCATTAACATCAACCTCTTGGGAGGCTTCTCCTCCCACTCAGTCACACCTACAACTATCTGTGTGCAAGACACAGCTTAGACCGTGCACTACCACAGAACTCCCAGATCTCACGAGTTTCCTTCCCGTCTGTAGATGTCCCAGTTTGGGGTCACGTAACGGGGAAGGATGAGACCCTAGGTTAGCACCAGGATTATATACATCCAGAACAGCCACAGAGCTGTGCTGCAGGATACCCCAGTGGCCTCTCGTTTCCTAACCCTCACACACAAGGCGCAGCTCAGCAAGGCTTGGTCAGCAGCAAACATACCTGACGCTGAGCTGCAAAGAGACTAAGAAAGCCCTCAGTCTCACTGCTAGGCAACAGGAGAACTGTCAGTGGACAAGGTGTCGAGAAATCTCATGTTCACTGCTGCGCTGTCTGCCAAGACATTATCTCGGTCTCTGTGGGGCTGCTGCATTGGACAGCGTACGTGCTGGTCGGTCCCAGTGTGCTGCAGCTCCTACAGGTCTGGCATGCATCGGGGCAAACCCAGCCCATGTCACGTAGTCTCTGCAGTGGAGACACAGGAGTCTCGGGTTCCTCAGAAGCTGGAGCAAGCCGCAGCCCTCCAATTCCTGCACAAAAGCCTTAGCAAACCAATCTGGCAGCAGTTTGAGAACCTGAATCAGTCGAGAGCCCATACAGTGCCAACTCCCATTGCTTTAGGACCTGTTTTTCCTGAGCTCCAGGTGGCTCAGCTCTCAGTAGAAGTCCTCTGCCCGGTTTGAGGAACAGCTACAGAGCATGCCACTGTAGGTCTGATGTACTTCTGGGTGTCTCTCCGCTCCTGCTGCTCCTCATGTATATTCAGGAATGCAGATGGTTCCCTCCAAGTCTACATCATCTTCTGGCTTCACCCTTTCTTTGAATGTAAAAAGCTAACTCAAATACTGCAGTGCAGGCCCATGGGTTACCCCAAACACCTACGTAACGCCAAGGAACCCTACAATAACAAAGCAGCATGCATTCAGTGGTGTTCATCTAGAATATTTTTGGGGTTTTC
This sequence comes from Steatornis caripensis, assembly GCA_013398225.1. NCBI lineage: Eukaryota > Metazoa > Chordata > Aves > Caprimulgiformes > Steatornithidae > Steatornis > Steatornis caripensis. Next base: position 83,162 of record VZSC01010572.1, read on the forward strand.
CAGTATGGCATCGTTCTGGATGCTGGCCCATCCCGCACCATCCTGTTCATCTACCAGTGGACCACCACCAAGGCAAACAAGACCGGGGTGATCAGGGAATGTAGTTCCTGTCCTGTGCAAGGTAAGGGGCCTGATTCATGCTCGGTGATCTGTGGGACTGGCGCGGGATGGGTGGAAACCCAGAGATCTGTGCATGGACCATTGCTGCAATTCTTTGGTTCCTACATCATCTAGCTGTACACTGAAATAGTGGTGATAGCAAAGCACAAGCTCCTTGTATTCAGCATGGGTCTTCTTGACACGGGCAGATTTAGCCATACACAGCTGGACATCAGAGCACTTGAGCAGTAGCAGGTGACAGTTCTTTTGGCCTGCTGCAGGCAGGGAAGCACTGTGTGTCTGCTTGGAGGGCACCAAGGGGATTGGGGCTGGTCCTGATGTTCACATGGACCCATGGCAGACCCAAGGTTGCTGAGCTTCTCATCCAGGTGAGACAGGGAACAGCAGCAGAGACAAATCTGGCTGCAGGGCGACTCCTGTTATCTTCTGCCTCCTCCTGACTGTACTCTGGGCAGTAAGAGGTGTAGCTCCAGGACAAACAGGTGCAAAGACTGCAAGCCCCTATCACGGGGTTTGACACACAAGCATGAGTTCAGCTTAGTTTTAGGTGTCACATTTTGGAGAATATTGGGGTCTTCCTCACCAGTTTGAATCTGTTTTGGCCCTGCCAAAGCCAGCTGAAAGGGTTTCATGCATTAATGCTTGGGGTTTTCCTTCCCTATCTCCCAGTCTTGCTTTGATGTTGAAACCCGATTATAGCAGGATGCTGGGTAACCCTGAACTCTCAGTAGCAGCATGCTGTGGGAAGGCAGCTGCACAGCAAGCAGGGAAGAGGGTTTGTGCCCTTGCAGACTGTAAGCAATATGAACCACATACAGAAGATGCAATAGGCACTCCCTGAATCCTTGTACGAGTCCCTTGACTGCTGCCATGTTTACTGGCTGGGTTAAAAACAGAAACTGCAGCTCAGTGCAGCAGTTTGTCAGCAGCAGCAAGAGGTCCAGGCAGGTCTCTCGCCCAGATGTGAGACGTACTCCTGTCTGCACGGCAGTGCGGTCACAGCCTTTGAGTAGCCATAGGCAAGCTGCAGCTCAGGCCTATACAGGATCCAGGAGAGCAAAGCACGTGGTGAGGGAGTCACGCAGCCAGGAAGACGAGGGGGCCAGAGGATGGGGAAGTGAGGCTCTTTCTGGGTAGTAGTTCAAAACCAGCATTTAGGACCCCACCGAATCTTGCTGGAAAGATGAGTCACAGCTTTAACACAGCTTCCCTCCACACAGCACCAGCTTCCTCTAGAGCAGAGGTGTCTTGCTTGCAGGCGCAGGGCTCAGAAGCCACCTCCACCAACACAAGAGGAAGTGGCTGGAGGGGACAGCTGACACATCAGGCTCAGCTCCGTCTGCATGGCAGTGTGTCCTTCCGCTTATCTTTCACAGCAGCTAAAGCCACATTTCTTCCTCTGTGGGCTGAGACAGCCTCAGCTGTTACGTGGCACATACACAGTCATTTGTCAGATATCCCAGCAGCAGAGCTAGGGTTCTCTTAGTGCGATTTGGGATTCACATGCACATGTGTTTTGCTCCCAATACCATATTTTAGCAGGACGGCTACTTGGAGGAAGTCCTTCATCCTGCCAGTGACAGGTCCTGTGTTTAACCGTGCCCTAGACAGCAACCTCTTTGGTAACAGCTCTTGGACTTCTCCCATACCTTTCCTCTGAAAATGTCATTCTTTCCCCTGGTCCTCAGGTCCGGGAGTCTCCAGCTACTCAGATTCTCCTCAGAAAGTAGGGAAGAGCTTGGAGCCATGTTTGAACTGGGCCCAGAAAGAGATCCCGGCAGAGCAGCACAGCCAAACCCCTATCTACTTGGGAGCAACCGCCAGCATGAGGCAGCTGAAGTGAGTGAACGCTGCAAACCCACACCCAGTGATCAGCACACGTCATGCAAATCATTCTGTAAATGCATCTCACCCTGTCTGCTGTGCAGTGTGTTTCATCCCTAATCTGCTAGTCAGGTAAACCTTCTTCAGGCCCTGACATACTTGAGGGGAGTACAGCAAGGCTGCATCTCCATGCTGTGCCCCGAGGTAGCCATGGGGATGACAGTCTTGCTACTGCTACCAGTCTCTGTAAGTCTCCTTCACAATTAGGGCTTCACTATGAGTGCTTAGGAAAGCACCTGTCACTCCAGAAGCTAAAGTGTTTTCAGTTTATGTGACAACTCACATGGGCTTGCAGGGGTCCTTCTTGCCAGCAGGTTGGAAATGGTGGTGGGAAGATCTACCCTTTTCTCAGTCACCTCATTACTGGGACCTTTATCTCCTTTTAGACACAGGGGAAAAGCGAGGTCTGGAGGGGGTCAGGTCAGTGGGGCAAGGCCACAGGATTCCCTCAGTGGCAGAGGGTACTAAACTCCCAAATTCTTGAATGGTGGCAAAACTGCTCAAATCATCCCTCTGCTGTTCTTGCCCCCAGCACTGTGAGAGGGGGAGAGAGAAGTAGCAGCAGGAACAGGATTGTCATTGTGTGTCTGCTACTACTTAAAATGGGGAGCACAGCAGAAGCTCTGCAGCTCCGTCCCCACTGCAAGCTGCTCTTGGTAGGGTTCTGTAACAACAAGTGTGCCTTCTTTTTCTTTTCTGTTTAGCCTCACCCATCCTGCCCTCTCTGACCATCTCCTTGCAGCCCTGACTGTGGCCCTGAAGTCATCCCCCTTTGACTTTCAGGGGGTACAAATCCTGTCCAGTTCAGACGAGGAAGCATTCAACTGGGTTGCTGTTAACTATGTCCTGGAAAACTTCTTCAAGGTAAAGGATGATCCTGTCCCGGGAGTACAGAACCGAGCTGAGCAACTCCCAATAACAAACAGCCACAGAGACATGTGGAGAGACCATTAAAATGACGTAATTTAAACAATGCTCAAGCACAACTTCCACTGCCTTTCAGAGGAGGCAGGTAATACCCAGAACCAGCTGGTTGGGGGACATATTGTGAGATGGTTATAACTAGGTTGAAGAACCAAACCTCTCACAGAGCCTTTCACGAACACGTTCGTGCGGTTGCTCTAACAGATGTGAGGCTTTCTGGCAACACATCCAGAATGCTCAACGCTGATGACCTTACATAGCCTGGCCCTGGAGCATCAACGAGAACTCCCCTGCTCTGAGTCCCTGCAACTCTAGAGCAGCACCACTGTCAAACAGGCATGGCTGCTGTCTGTGGGGTGCTGTGGGATCACCACTGGAGTCCAGCTGTCCCACGGGTCATCCTGTGGATGGTGGACAGAGAAGCAGAGCCTTTTGCTGCCAAAGCAAACAGCCACCAAATTTCCTCTCATTGCGATGCTAGTGAGAGCATAGCTGGGTGTCCCCAGCACAGGGGCCTGGTCTGTATTCAGAAGGCACTCGCTACATTTCAGTTTCCTTGCTCTACCCATGGCTTCTTAAGCCAAAGAGTCTCAAGAAGAACTCAAAGGGCAAGAGAAAGGTGGGTTAGACTGAGTTGTTCCACATCAGGGAAACGAAAGGCAGCTCCAATAACCAGCAGGAAGCATGTACTGGTTAGGGAACTGCTAGCCCTGCTGGCAGCTACACAGCCTCCCCTGGACAGGGACTGAGTGCCCACACCCACGTAAACTTTCCTGCCTGTACTACTAACTTCAGCATTGCGAAAAATAAGTTCTGCAAGACTTGCAGGAGATGAAGCCACAGGGTTCTTCTGCCAGGAGGATCACTTTAGCATCAAGGCAGCACTTGAAGCCCTTATTTGCCCACATAGAAACCTCCCTCCCATTCCCCACCACATTTTCCTCTCTCCCCTGGTCCTACCTGCTGAGATCTCTGCCTCAAACAGCCATCCAGGATGGTGAGCCCTGTTTGCTCTCGCTGGCTCTGGGGAGCTCTCGGCATGGATGGCAGTGCTTGCACAGTGGCTCCTCTGTTCCCTCCAAAGCCACCAGTGCAGCATCCTTACGTCCTGCAGGCAAAAAAACACAGTTGGGCTGTACCGCACCAGAAATCTGCTTTCTCCCTCTGTGCACTAATGCTTGCATCTGACTGCACCCAAGATGTCAAAGTCTTAAGAACTGACCTCTCTGGTTCTTTTTGGGTCAGTACGACTGGCAAGGACAGTTGGTCCCCTCCAGGAAGGGGGTGGCAGGAGTCCTGTCTGTGGGACGAACCTCAACTCAGCTCACTTTCAAGATCGAAGAAAAACAGGCACCAAAAGAGGGAGTGAGGCTGCAGCTGTATGGGCAGACACACAACGTGTACACTCGTCACTGCCCCTGCCATGGCACGGACCAGCTCCACAGCAGGCTGCTCTCTATGCTCATTCAAGTGAGTATCTGCCAGAAGGGCATTTGAAAGGTTCCTGGATACAATATCACTAAGTGAGAGTTGCACAAGGTGTAGCTTCTAATGGACAAAATGGCAATCGCTGTCTTTACTCGAAGGCATTTGCATGTGTCTCAAAGAGTCCAGTGCATTTGTAAAACATACTGTCTATGCCTGGATCAATGCCCTCCAAGGGCACCTATCAAAAGTTTCCTACTTGCAGGCTCTATTTGTCTCTTTACTTAATACACATGAGCACAAAATCACTCTCTGGAGGTGCTAAGACCACCTTCAGGGTGAAGGGAGGCAAATACTTCCCTTGGCTCCTCTGAACTGCTCCTCCATCCTAGGATGGAGCCTAAACAGCAGCACCCAGGAATCAACTGGGACCTTCCGTGTGGGGTATTTCCTTTGCTGACTTTAACCCTGAAGCACCCCTAAAAGAGCAATAGTTCATTTTGCAAACAAGCAGGTGTTTTGGTTCTTCCAAACTTTATTTCACTTGGGGCCAGGCAGGATCTACTGCAGTCAGAAATCCACCAGAAAACTGAATGTTTCAGAAATAAACTACTCCCTGCCCATCCCCTTGCCTCCCTATAAACCACACCTCCCCTTCCATGAGACCGGGATGTCCCACATAGAGACCCACTTCACCACAGTTATATTGGGGAATTCCAATAGATGAGAATCACTGATTGTTGAGGGGCTGAGCCATTTGGAAGGCAGACCAGAACAGCCTCTTTCTTGCAACTAGAAAGAGTACAGGATTCATTGAAATTGTATTTCTGGTCTGAGGAAGAGTAGGTAGGGCTGGGACTTCTCAGCCTCCCACAGCAGGTCCAGCCATTGCAGCTCGCCCTGAGCTCTGCTGGAGCTGGGAGCCTGCTGCATCAGTCTGGGCCTTGCAGTTGACTAGCTGAGACAAGGTTTGGCAAACCTTCTGCAGCCTGCCTGCCCAATTACAACATTGTGGTGCCAGAGGAAAACTGTTTGTTGTGTTAAATTTTGTCTTCCTGTGTGAAGCACTTGGATGCCAACCTCCTCTTTCACTGCCTCTGTCCTTGTTTCATTCTGCCTCTAGGCTCAAAGAAGTGCTAAAACTGTGTCTAATCCCTGCTGGCCCCTCACTTACTCCCAGAAAGTGCAGTGGAAATCAGTGCATGCTGGGCCTTGTGCTGTCAGTGACGACACATCAGGCATCCCTGGCCCCGAGGAGGTCTTCAACATCATCGGCTCCGGCAATTCCACCGCCTGCATGAGACTTGTGCAAAGCCTGCTCAACTCTTCCTCTTCCTGCAGCTTCTACAAGCATTCCCTCAGCAGTGTTTTCAAGCCCCTGCAGATCAGGTTTCTGGTGGGTTCTCATTTACACTGGGGTAGTAGGCAACTGATACGGAGAACCCATGAAATGGAAGCAGTTTGATCATTAATAAATACAGTGGGAACAACCACGCCATGCCCTCTGCTAGCCAAGACGGCCAGTGCTCTGGCCAATGCCGTACACATGCACTCATGCCCTCTCCCCCTCACTGGCACACAGCTGTTCAAATGCAGACCACAGGCTTCCCACCAATGACCGTGGTAGGGCTTTCTTTATCCATGCCTCAGCAACATCTGCCTGTGACACAAACTTTGGGGCTCCACAGAGCCAGCAGGGACAGGCCAGCCGGGAGTTGCATGCTGAGCCGGTCTTCCCACACAGAGTCTGTGGTAAAGCTGCAGATGCTCTGCCACTCATGCATCTGGGCACACTCCACCACAAACATGCTGGTAGCAGAGACCCTGGATCTAGTGTCCAAAGTCATTGGGTTGTTAAGCCAGGACCAGCTCAAGATCCTAGGACAAATGGAGTGCATTTCAGAGGGAGAAATTACAGACATTTCCCCAGTTCTCTGCTCCCAAGAGCCTCCTGCGGGTGTGGTGCCAAGGAGCAGACGGAGTAGTCCGCTTACCCAGGCAGGGCCAGGAAGGCTACTACAGGCAAGCTAACAACAACCCTGTTTCCATTGCCAGACAGTAACAGATCTACTTGTCTTCCTTGCACCCATCAGAGGCGTTGTAAGCACCAACACACACACAGAGGGCACCCTGGCAATGCACCCCACAGCTACTGCCACTTACTTTCCTACAGGCACTGTACAAACGCAGAGATGTGGAGTGCAGTCCAACCTGATGATTATTTCTGCTGCTGTTGTAGGTGATTTCTGAGGCCATGGACTTCATGAGAGAAACTGTACCCTCTCCTGACTTGGGGCAGGCAGTCAACAGGCTTTGTGGGATGTCCATCAAAGAGGTAACTGTGGAATAACTTGGCGTGCAGGAAGAGTGGGAAGCAAGGAACAGTCTGTTGTAAAAGCCCATGGGGCTCAGACTGACAGAGCCATAACTTAATGGCTGCCTCAGGGAAAAACTTGCATTTGCCTGGTTTTTCTCTTTTTTTTTTTTTCCACTTTGAGGAAACAGGCTCCACTTACTTTCCTTCCTCTCCAATCCCAGCTGCTGCTGGTAACACCTGGACTTAAGTGAAAAGCCACAAGTACCTTTTACTGCATATTAAGGAGTAAACAGGAAGGCTGTCTACTCACTCCTGTACATCACCTTGGTCTTCCTGTTATCCTCCCCTCCTTAAGAGCAAGAAACACACCTGCTGAGACTCCAGGGGCTTTCCCATTTCACCTGGGCCTACGGAGACCAAGGCAGGGGGAAGTTGTAAGTTCTTTCCCTCATTTGGTGACTTACAAGGTCATCCTCATTTGCACCTACACTGACAAGCACCCACAGTAACATTCAAACAGGACAATTTGGGGTTGGACTAGATGATCTCTAGAGGTCCCTTCCAACCCCTACCATTCTATGATTCTATGATTTCTACAAGGTCTGCTAATAGGGTAGCAAAGCCCATAAGCAGTTCTCTTGTGGAGAAAGTAAAAAGGTCTTGTTAGTTCTCTTATTGAGAGAAAGGTTGTGGCATTGGTTCACCCTAATTAGAGAGCAGAGGATCATATGAAGCAGTTTGCTTGCAAGGCAGATGTAGGAGACCTGGCTGCCAGTCCTGCTGCTCTTGGGACTGCCTGGTCTTTAATAAGATGGAAACAAAGGCACCAAGAACTGGTTGCCAGACTACAGCCCAGGGGGTGCACGAAACACAGTTTGAGTCCACACAGGACACAAACCCTTCCTCCAGTCAGTCCCAGAGCAGGAAATGAGAGGTTACAGCAGGCCTGAAATTCAGCTACTAAGTAGTTAACTACTTTTATTTTTTCCCCATGTTCTTTTGGAAATTACACCAGCTGGTTAAGGAGTCCCAAACAAGCCTGGATACACTTGCTGATTACTGCCTTGTGTCTGCCTTCATCTTTCATCTCAGCACAAAGGGATACACGTTTGACTTTGACAGGTCTGTTTGGACTGCATTCCAGAAGAAGGTCAGTCACCTCCAGTGTGGTATTTCCAATTACAAGGGAGGGTTGGTTTCAGTAAAGCCAGCCTGTCCCCACTCCTACAAGCCCCAACCAGCTAGGTTTGCCCAGCAAAATGTTTTTGCAAAATAAATTCACAGTTGTGACAAGCAAGGAAATCAGTGTCAGAAAGCAGGAGATTACACTTGTCCCCACTGAAAAACAGATAGGTCAAAAACCTTATCTGGAGCAATACTATATTTAAAAGCCTATGCCCAACAGGGAATGAAGTACCGCTTGGTCACCGCTTAATGCCAAGGACAAACCACTCATAGTATTTCCTGAGCCAAAAAGATGCTGCCCTACCTCTTTGCAATCACATTTACAGTGGTGAGGGTTTATAACTGGTTTATAACGTATGAAATCGCTTCAGGATCTGGAGCCCCTAAGGAAAGGAGAATTTCATTCAGGTCCTCCCCTTCACAAAAGAAAAGAAAGCCTCCTTCCAGACCTCTTCACAACTCACCAGCAAAGGCACAGTCCCACTGAGCAGCAATAGCGGTTCAGTCAGCCACGTGGTGATCACCAGAGTAAGGCAAGGGAATGAGGCAGGTCCAGGGAGCCCAGCCTTGAAAGGCCGAGACAAGCAAGCTCCAGCACAGGTCTGAGGTTCAGCCAGGCAGCAGGGCCAGAGACAGGACTATCCACAATGTAATCCCAAGGTCCACCTGGGAAAACCATCCAGAAAGCAGGAGAAGGACCAACAGACACCTACAGCACAGCTCAGGAAAGAGGTACCTGCCCAGGCCAGAGCTTAAATGGAGCTGCCAGGCCAATGGGCAGAGGGGTAGGTGGAAGTGCCAGGTGAGAGTGGTCAGAGCAATTATGGCCTGTTAGTGCACTCAGGGCACTGCAAGTGGGAGAGCTCCTCATTTCAAGCCTAATCCTTGGCTCAGTCTCAAACAAAGTATAAAAGTCCTTGGGCTTGTTCGCAGAAACACAGCTAGGGTCTGGGCTGTCTCCTTCTCTTCTGACCTCTCCTTTTTGTTTCAATAGATGGGTGATACATCATCTGGCTGGACCCTTGGGTACCTGTTGAGTCTGACCAACACCATCGCCCAGGACAGCCCAAGCTTCCTCAAGGGCATTGAACCAGGGGTCTGGTCTTTGCTCCTCATCCTCCTTGTTGTGCTGCTCACTGGCTCTTTCATGCGCATCTCATACAGAGTGATGGTCAAGGAAAACAGCTTCAGTAACAGGAACAGCAGTGTTTTTGATGACAACTGACGGTTATCCTGGGACTCCATACTCTTGCCAGAGGGCAGTTAATAGGGTACACAGAGAAATCACACAGGTGTAAGTCACTGGAGGACGCAAGTGATTTTCCTGCAGGACTCTCAGAGCCTCAGTACTTTATTTCAACTTGGGAGCACTTGCGCTACTGCTCTTTGAGACAACAGATCCTGCTCCGCAGGAAGCCTGTGATTCCTGGTGGATGGCAAGCTATTCATTCTCCAAATGCAGCCTGCACAGATCTTGCTTGGGCCGCAGCTGAGATTACTGGTGTCAACCTAATGAAACGATGCCCCTGAGCACGCTGGCCCTGAGCTATTGTAAAGTTAATATTGAATAACCTGTCTAATCAGGAGAGGTCGTGTCTGAAAAAAGCGCTCTGTCCTTTTCTGTGCCCACAAGAGAGACGATACCTGCAGTATCACCACTAGCGAAGACTGGTACAGCAGTAAAATATAGCCAGAATGTCACAGCCAACTTGCTTCCACGTTCTAGGGAAAAAGCAGGTATTTTTTGCCTGCTACTACTGATCTGTCTGTTCTTCCATCTCAGTGACAGTATCCACGCGTCCCTTCCAGAGAATGCTCCTGCTGAACGAGAATCCTTCAAAAGCAATGCTTTTTAGTCTTGGTCTCTAGAAAATGTGCAGAGCATCAAAGGAGAATCAAAGGGCACAGGCACACAGCTGAGTTCCTGTCTCTCTCAGCTGAGTCACGGCAATGCAGGGTTAAAATTGACAATTTAGACTCTTTAACCGGGACTTAATGTAACATCTTTCATTTCACATCTACTAAAACGGAGCGCGTGCTGTGCTGAAGTTCACCGGTTCATTCATTTGCACTGAACCGTTTGTCTCACTGACTCTGACGGTGAAGTCTCTCATCTAATATTTCCCTTTAGAGAAGAGCAGCCACAGGAACAGAAGTTTTCTTATTTGTCAGTCCAATCACTTTCATATTAGACTGTGATCAGAGTTACTTTATAATCCAATACTCAGGATTCCTCCGGGACTTGGCAGTCGTTCCAGCTCCTCTGCTCTCCTCGCCTAAAAGATGAGGTGCTGTACAAATTCTCTGTGTTATTATGAAGAAAAGGGATCGATTCAGACAAACCCCATCATTCCACTAAACCATTTAGAGTTCACTTCTCGGATCACTTCAGAGACTTAAACACACAGGCTCTTAAAAGCCTGAGGGACGAGTGTCTCCTACTCATTTCAAACCACTTTAAACAGAAATGTAAATGCTCAAAGATGCAGTGATGTGCCTTGCGTGTTTTTTTTAAAGCTACCGTGGCACCCAAATCCTTTCAAATCTGATTATTATTAATTATTATAATATTATTATTAATCCCTTGTGCTCCCAACTTATATAAAGGGTGACCCCCTCCCCCCATAATAGCGGGGTATTCATAAATTTTCAGGCCAATTAATGAAGGTTTGTAACCTGTCAGTCAAGTTTGGAAGGGTGTGTAAACAGATTTAAACAAGCTTCACATTCATTTCTTTGAGTTGCACGTTAGATATTTTTAATTATATCATGTTATTAAAGATGTTTTAATAGACTGTCTGTGTTATTCTTGGCAAGAGATCAAAGCGGGGGTTTTATTGTGAATACAGAGCGTTTCGGCGAGGAGGACGGGGGATGCTGATTTTGCCTCTGTTTACTCAAGAGCTGTTATGCTGTGTACTTTCGGGGTACACACTGAGAACCCCTGAAGGCACGTTCTTCCCAGTGGCAGGCAGGCAGAAAATGATTTCAGATAACCTGGCTGCTGGGATTTAGTTGGAGAGACGTGCCTACGTCTTTGATGTGTTCTTTGTTCAAACCATCTGAAGAAGGTAGGAGGGATTCAGGCAAGCCTGCATGGGAAAAAAAAAAAGAGGTTATCAGGGAGTCAGCGATATCGGGGAAATTCCTGTGACTTCACTTCTCCTGCATCTGGAAATGCAATCTTTAAACAGAGCTCTGGCTCTGTGACCTGTCAGCACACAGGAGAACTGTGGGATTCCTGACTGAGATTTGCAACCTGCCCAAGAAGATTCCTACCACTGTCAGAAATGAAAACAAGCCAGTGAGCTGCCAGGAACCCCAGAACTCCAGGTCTTCTGGCCTGCTCAGTCATTACACTTTCTTGATTTTGAATATTAGATCACAGGGCCCAAGAGAAAGGACACCGACTGGAACTTCCCCAAGCTCTTGTTCAGAAGCTTTGGGACTTCCACGCCGATAAGAAGTGAGCAATTAGGCAAGAAGCTCAGCATGTCCTCCTGACACTTCTCTTTTGCCTCGCACATCCCACTGAGCTGTACTGAGTGGCGGCACGTACAGGTGGCCTAATCTGCCCCATTAAATCCATGACACTTGAGCCACCATTTGACATGGAGACACTGCTCTGCGATGCACAGACAACCCACAACCACCAGATTTAGAGCAGATCTTAAACTCTTGAGCTAAAAACTGCTGGTCTCATCATAGGCACAGTGAGACATTTCAAGGGCCGAAGGTCTTCCCCCAGCGGTCCACGCGCTGCCGGCAGCAGCTCCACTCCCTCCTTCCAAATACTGCCGCTGCTGTCCTCTCCTGCAGGCAGGTCATGGGGGCAGGTGTGTTTGTTCTCGTGCAATGACTGTGCTGCCCATCCTGAGCAGCTAGGGTTACCAGTGAACTGGGCTTGGAATGGGCAGCATTGACAGTGCATATCATTCTCTTTCTGTCCAGCAGGAAAAAAAAAAAAANTTAGAGCAGATCTTAAACTCTTGAGCTAAAAACTGCTGGTCTCATCATAGGCACAGTGAGACATTTCAAGGGCCGAAGGTCTTCCCCCAGCGGTCCACGCGCTGCCGGCAGCAGCTCCACTGCCTCCTTCCAAATACTGCCGCTGCTGTCCTCTCCTGCAGGCAGGTCATGGGGGCAGGTGTGTTTGTTCTCATGCAATGACTGTGCTGCCCATCCTGAGCAGCTAGGGTTACCAGTGAACTGGGCTTGGAATGGGCAGCATTGACAGTGCATATCATTCTCTTTCTGTCCAGCAGGAAAAAAAAAAAAAAACACTTGTAGATGTATTTACTAGATGATGAGTTAGACTGGTATTTTAAAAGCCCTGAAGTGTGGTTTTAGTCATAAAAAAGGCAAAAAAATAACAAAATTTGGAACCTATGACAAGAATGGAAACTAATATCAGTAATATATTCCTTTCTCCCGGCTCTCTGTAGAAGCAGCTCCTTCACGTCAGCACTACGTAAGTTTGCAGAATTAATCCCCAGATTACCTGGAGAGCAAAAATCTACTTAAAAGAAGATCCTAGATTAACTCACTCATTTTGAAACAAAGATGCTTGCAGCACTTTGGTTACAATGCAATCGTGGAATGATTAATAATGAGGATTTTCTAACTATCCGTAAATTCTTTATGTTTACGCATAGCTCCCTCCCTTCTCACTCAGGCTGCCATGGGAGAGCTCTTCTGGCAGGTAATGTCTGCTCACACATAATTGTAGTTCTGGTGCTCCCAACAAGTATCAATAAGGAGATCAAAAGCACTAGATATAAAAATTGACACCAGAAAGCACTCTATTTCAGCTCCAAAAACACAAGAGTTTAGCTGACCTGGCTAGAGTGGCCTAACTTTCATTTCAGCGTGTTTGCAGTAGTCTGTTAGTTCCTGTCTTTCTCCCAGGTTATACCATTTCCAAAGCATCGTGCATTCCCAAACAGTAAATCCCACCTGGGTTGTACCAATGAATTCCCACAAAACCTGAGAGAAATAATGGTTTATTTCCTGCAGTTCCGTTCTGCAGTATGAAGTTCACCACCATAGGAGCAAAGTTGCTTTTCCCTTCCCGTTCTGACGCACCCAGGCTCCCTGCCGTTGTAAGACAGAGACCTAAGCCGAGTCCTAACCTTCCTCTCAGTACGTGGCTGTACGCAAGGCAGGGCTGTAGATAAGTGCTGCTTTTTGAGATATGGGTATTTCACCCAATGCTTATGGATGAATTAGTTCCACGGGATTTCACAGAGCTGGGCTCCCTACCAGGTGCTGTCACAGACTTCCTAGCTACTCTTGGCAAGTCATGAGAAGGTCACGTATGCTTCAAGGACTTCGCAAAACTTGTCACAATGGCTGAGCTCCAGCATCCCGTTAGTAACGCAGTGACTGTAACTCCTCTTCTCCCTGAGGTACTGTCCTGCCTGTGAAGCTACCCAGTTCAGAGGTTAAGGGAAGGCCTCTGGAACAGCGGCTGCAGAAACAACGTACAGCACCGGGCACTGCAGTACTTGCACTTGTTTCAGTTGTTCAGGGCCATTATAATAAACAATAGTGAAAGAACCTGAAATCCACAGCCAGTGGTGGAGCAAATGGATGGCTGGATTTAGAGATCCACCAACACATTTTTATTTTGTTCTTGTATCACGCCTATGATCATGTACCCAATATCTTCCAGAGAAGTTGGGAGCCATATGATGTTTATATCCTACCTCGGGGACTGTCACTTCAAGAGCTAATTCAGAACACACCAAAGTAGACGGAAATGCTATCAGAAGAACAAGCCCGAATGAATACCGGGATCAGTAAAACTCCAATTTTTGCCACAGCTCTCTTAATATAAAAATCCTTTCGTAATGCCATCAAATCCCGGCAAGTCGAAGTGTGTTGACATTTTGTGAGCGTAGCACACCCAGTTTCCCCAACACATACTCCTACACAATGGAGACCAGGCAGAAGAGGTGTCTTTGACCTGGCTTCCGCTATGCCCTTGATACACGATACTCAGAGCCTTCTTGCAGTCCGGTGCTTTTACATCCCCTGCTCAAGTCAGACACACACAGAGTGTAAGCCGTTGCTCTGCTGCGTGTGTAATGACATGGATTAGTCACAAGAGGGAGGCTGGCAGGACAGCGCCTTGAGCCTGAGGAAATCGCCAACACAGCCAGTAGCTGGTCCCACCACAAATCAAATAAATTAGCAAGCAGACTCGTCTGGAAACTTGTCAAGGAGATTTCTGATGTGGACACGGATGAAAGACGCCCTGCAGTATGGAAGTTCTCTACGTGTGGGATGTGAAAGCAGCGGCTAATCAGTGATTTAAGAAGCCGTGGCATGAGCGGAAGGCAGCCTCTATGTAGGGAGATGCGCACTGGAACGGGAGTATGGATGAAGGCTTTTTTGGAAACAAGAGGGAGAAAGAATAATCCCAAATCGGAAGAGGACTGCCCTGGGAACGAAGAGGAGGACGTTTGAGAGAGACAGAGGAATGATAAAATAGACTTTTGTGTGAAGGAAAGCTTATTTTTATTCACAGCAGGGGGTGTCACCATATGCGCACCTCATGATCGAATTAGTCACCACTTCTTGGTGGAAATTCTCCGGAGAAACAGATGTCCTGAGTGAAAGAAGGCGATACATATAGCGCTTATCGCTGGACAACGTACAGCAGCGTGGCTGTGGAACTGAATGAGGGAAACTTTACTGGAACAGTGTTCAAAGTTCACTGGTTTTAAACATGAAGGAGATGTAAACTGCCAATTAATGCTGAACCTTACGTCAAATGAAAGCTGGTTTAGCATTACCCTCTGTTCCCTGGTAAGCACTGACAATCTTTAAGACTCTCTTCAGTGCAAGCTTTGAAGTGACAGGCTCATGGCCGCCTTCATTTCCACTGAGTTTCTCAGTGCAGATCAAACCAAATGGAAGAAGCTCTTCCTCCACACAGCTTGTGGTTAAACTGTGGGACTCATCATGACAGGAGATTGTTTATGCCAAAAGTTTACATGGCTGCAAAAGGTGATTACATAAATTCAAAATAATCCATTGGGGCTATTAAACAAAAGTTACCCGGTTGTGGCTAAAGAATTGCCTAAAGAACCTGCCACATCTGTCTATGTTTGCCGCCACCTTCTCTGGCAACTGCTGCTTGTCATTAGAGATGAGATACTGCATGGACTTGTGGCTTCATCCCATTCAGCTTTTCCTATTTCTCACAAGCAGGAATCCCACAACTGCACATCTCGCTCACCAGTCTCTGGAAGCAGCCCCTCACCTTCAATAACTTCAATCTCTTGGGAGCAATAATTTCTAGAAAACAAAGCATTGCTTATCCTTAGAAGGAACAATCAGAAAGACTAAAAGAGCAAAAGGTCTGTGCATACCCACGCCATGCTTTAACGTTACCATAAACCTGCTATGGCCCCAACACCAAAAGCTTTTCAGTTCTGGAGGCAGAACTTCCACCCACATTTGTTCTGCAGAGTCCCTCTCTTGAACTCAGGACTTTAGCTTTTTACCTATAAAAACAGAATTAGTTCTGTGATTTCTGCTGGGCTCCTGCCAGCCCCAACATCATCCCAGCCCCAGGTACGAGGCTCAGTTTAGACTAGGATGCTATTTCAGAGACACAGACTGCTATCTTGCTGGTTAAGCATCACGAGAAGAATTATAGCCGCTGTCTGACTGCCTGCTAAGGGGAGGGATCGTCGCTATATACCGCATAGCACACAAAAAACCCCGGTTCAGTAAAAGGGGAATGCAATAATCAAAAGTTCAAGAAGGTATCTCCCCACTCTGCTCAAACCAACTGTATTCACAGAAAAATCTGTTTCCATGCTGAAAGCAGTACAGATAGTTAAAAAAACCCATCAACACAATTACAATAAAATGTTAAAAAATAACTAATGTATAGTTCAACAAAACAAAAATGCAATTTCCAACTTAGTTTTAACTGCACTACTGTGTCTTTCCTTGGATTACACCCAGGCACTTAGGCCTGCTTAATAGCAGTCCCTAATGTTTTTCCGCATCCCTGTTACAGCCATTAATTGATACAGCAAACTTACAGATGGGAAATTTAGAAGGACTTAAATGAGGTGAAGCCTCCTTACTTGTCACCTGCAGCAAAGTTTGAGGGGAGCTTCCAAAGAAATCAAATACCAGATAAAGCAGATGTCTTCAACACAGGACGCGGTGTGGGAGCCACGCACCTCCTCACCCTGGTCAAGCTGTCCTCGTCTCTGCTATCCCAACTCCTTTCCAACTGCCCCCTGCTCCCCTGCCCCGGGAACCTGCAGCAGCGTCTCTGTGCAGGCTGTCCACTAAACCAACGACAACGAGAAACACTCTAAAGCATTTTGCACAGGCAGGCCCATGAAACGTGCAATTTTTTTCTCCCAAAATTCACCCAGTTGGTGTTCTGTAGAGATGGTTTGGCTTTGAAGGAACGCTTCGTGTGAGACAAGGTTCTGGCAGAAACCTGCCTCGTTACTTGCCAGCTCACCTTCTCGTACGTGTTAATTAAGTCGCTGGGCTGCCACAGCGTTAGAAGTCGCAGGGTTAAGATGGCTGCAGCTCCAGCAGCTCTCCATGGAGATTCCTGGCAGCTTGGCTGTGTTCCTCCTCACAGAGAGCTTAGAAATACTGGCATTTCACTTTCATTTTCAAAATACAAAAATATTTAAAATAGAATTGTCATTTCCTGGGGATCTGCATGTAGCTATGAACAGAAGCACCGGCTGACTGGGATAGAATTAACAAAACTAAGTGTTGCATGAGTAATCTGAAATGCCTCCTAACCCATAGATCTTTAGGTGGCTGAATTTCCCAGGGAAACCTTGGGGAGCTCAATCGCAAGAGTAGTTTTAGGTTCGGCACAGGGCATTATCCCCTGCTCCGCTGGGTGCAATCCTGCTAGTGTTTTGGAGACAGACATCGGAAGTCTTAACAGAACAGCGTATTCCCACTTTTTTGCTGCCACTGGGAATGCTGGGGGTGGCAACCATTTCTCCCTCTCCACATTACAGAACAGCTTCCCAAGCATTAAAGGCAGCGGGGGCTGAAGCACAAGCACAAGCTGTGAGAAGCACTGGCTACAAAGGCTCACAATTTCTAACAAAGTGAGGAAACAGATCTTTGTCACTGATGTGCAGTCCTTCGCTTTCTGGCCCTGGCTGAAAAAACCCCTGTATCTGCATTAAATACAGCAGCGCTTGTACCAGAACACCTCCTCCTAGCCCTGCAGTGGCTCCTCCTGCTCCATTTTATGGATAGTTCTCTAGGGCTTCCTGAGCGCAGAAGCTCACTAACGCTGTTCTGAGTGTGCCTCCATGAGAATCTATGCTGAACATACTTTCCTAGACAGCAAAACACAGGCAAGGCATTCTCCGTTCTCTCATTTTAATCAGAAAGAAGACAGTATTCCTTTTTTACAACTCTCTGGAGAGATAGCATCACATCCTAGAGAAGAAGCTGTCTTTACTGGTTATTACAGCCTTGTAGGAAATACTGAGCAAGCCTGGTCCAGATTCATCCCTTTGATACTTAAATGATACTGAGATGTTGGATTTGGTCACCTCAAACACCTTTACAGACAACAGAAAGGTGTTGTCAGCGGGCTATTCAGAGCTGTAGCGGGCCGAGCCTTCCCTTTCCACTGACTGGTGCGAACGCAGCTCAGAGTCAGCTATTCAAATCAATGCTTACAATTACGCAGAATAAATCTGGACCGTAACGCCTTTGCATTTCTCGAACTGCATAAATCTCCTGCATTCTGGCTTCGAACA
>VZSC01010573.1:0-23379 GCA_013398225.1 Steatornis caripensis
TGTTTACACAGCCCGCTCGCACGCTGACCGCAGCTCCCGGCGAGGGCTCCCTCCGCCACAGGGCAGCGCGGGGTGGTGCGGGCAGCGCACGGGGTACGCAGCCCACGGCAGCACCCTGAGCACGGCTGAGGGGCTGCGGCGCAAGCGAAAGCAGCAGCCAAGGCTCTCGTGCATCCACGCTCGCCTCGCTGGAGCATCGGGCCCCTCGTCAGGGCAGCGCTCGAGGCTCGCGGGGCAGTGGCTGCAGCTCACGCTCGGAGTCGGGCAGGGATGCTGGGCGCGGGCGAAACAATGTCCAAAGCTTTCACACAGACAGGGCTGCGCGACAGAGAGGGAACATCAGCTGACGGTCACGGTCAGTCAGATGGTGCTGGACGGGAGCAGGCACTGCCATTGTCTGAAACGCCGGCTCAGCGCAATGGGGACAAGCCGGCTCCCATTCAGCGCAGCCAGCCATCACCCCCAAACGCTTTCTGACCAGCTGGTGCTGCCACCGGGGCCGCCGTCCTAACGACGTGGGGGCAGAACACAGACTGAGCAGACTAAATTCGCCCTGTCCTGTGCCAGGCAGCACAAAGCTGAAGGACGAGCCAAGTGCCCGCAGCACTAACACGGGCGGCAGATCTCCCCTGGGTGCAATCCCGAACACTCAGATGCTCTGCGACACCAGCAACAGGACTGAATGCATGACGACATGGGCATATGCAATGACATGAGGATCCTCCCACCGCGGACCACACGCAAACGAAGCAAGATTTGCTGCGCGGAACCTGAGGCTCGAATGTCTCTGCCCAGCTCTAGCCAGAGCAGCACTCCGTCTCCGGCCAGACCTAGGGGCTCTACAACCTTTTGCTCCACCAGAAGGACCGAAGTGGGCCAGACGGCTTCCGAGTCCCCCACACCTCTGCTCAAACTGGCCGTGCGTGAGAGCCCGGGACTGGAGCAGAGCTGAGCCCTGGGGAAGGCATCCGCATGGCCATCTGGAACGCGGTACGGCAGCCGCCGCCAGCATCTGACAAGAGGATTTTCCTAGCGCTGCCGTTCTGCTCTCCCGGGACTGGCCCTGTCCAGCTGGGCACTGGGAAGGGGACGCAGACTCGGAAATTCAGCAGAAAACAACAAGTAAAATCAAACACGAGACTGCGCAGAGCTCTGTGTGGGCTCTGGGGCTGCGTTCGCACGTGGAAGCGACACAGACATAGGCAGCTACTTTCATACGCACTACGGCTAAACAAACCAGGACACACAGACAAACATGGCAGAAGCACAACCAAGACCACACAGCTGGCCATGCACACTGGGGAAATTCGCCTGGTGGGCACCGGGACCAGGGGCACGCGCCGCGGCTCAAACCCGCCAGAGCCGCTCAGGCCTGCGGGTCACCGCCTGGTGAGCGAGAGGGACCCTGCCACCCAGGTCCAGCACCGCGCGCAGGTGGGAACGGCCTCTCTCAGGGTCTCACCGCCCGCTCCAGCCCTGTGAGCGCAAGCAATCCTCGCGAGAGGATTCCGGCAGCCCTGGTGGCAGCCGAGACCTGCCGGGGATGGGGCCGAGGGGCTACGCCAGCAAGGCCTTCTCCGGCAGCAGCCAAATACCAGCTAGGAGAAGAGCGGGGGGCAGTTTTCTGCACCGCAATTTCCCTGCAGCTGCCTCAGGTGAACACTCATCACGGTTTAAGTCTGTGCTGACAGTAACTTCCCCGGGGACGCCGTACGCCAGCCACCGTGGGTCACCAGGCTGGAGCTCCTGTGGCTCCGTGGTGCCTGCCGGAAGGCACTGCCCTGCCGGTCTCTTCCAGGCCCTGCTCCCCGCCGGTCAGCGGAACCCCGGCCAGGGATCCTGTATGATCTCAGGGCAGCAGGAGCGCAAGCTGCTGCCTCCTCTGCCTCGTGGGATTTGTGCTCCAGAAGGTGACCGGGACGTCGTGGGCCTGCAGGGGAGGGGGAGCCTCGTGCATCAACTGCACGGGGGGAGCTGCTGGGGCTCAGGAAGGGGACGTTGCCTCCTGGGGACCTTGGCTGGGGTCCCTCCCCACCCCTGCTCGGGTCCCTCCCCACGGGGCTGAGTCGTGCCAAGGGCACCCTGCCCCATCGCAGCCCTTGCTGGACGTGCCCCCAGCAGCGGCAATGGGGGCACGCGGTCTCGTCCGGGCCACGGTACGAAACCCATGGAAGCCCGAGGGAATTTCCTCAGTCGTCACCGACGGG
The DNA here is from genome assembly GCA_013398225.1 of Steatornis caripensis. Taxonomy (NCBI): domain Eukaryota; kingdom Metazoa; phylum Chordata; class Aves; order Caprimulgiformes; family Steatornithidae; genus Steatornis; species Steatornis caripensis. Next base: position 2,208 of record VZSC01010573.1, read on the forward strand.
CAGCAGCACATGACAGCACAGCACAGGGACACGGACATGCTACGGGGGCACACCAGGGCGGGCGGGGGACACTCACATGCCACAGCAAGCGCCACTGCCCGCTCTCGGCCAGCCGGGGCGGTGGGGGAGCGGGCCCGGCACGGTGCAGGGGGACGAGGTGAGTTTGCTATGGGATGAGAACATGCTCACTTACACAGCTCGCCCACCCTCCGGAGGCCAGAGGCGGTTCTAGACAGAGCAGCGCGGACATGCAGATGGAGAGCAGGAAGAGAGGCAATGAGAGAGAACGTTAGCTCCGGTCCGGGGCAGCAACAGACAGAGAAGAGCAAACGGACGTCATCGCGTGGCCCGAGGCTGGCACGGGGCCGAGGCCGAGCGGCGCTGCAGGAGCCTGGCCACACTGCGAGGCCCAGGCGCCTCGGCAGGGCGTCCCACGCCGTGTGGGCCCGGGGGCTCCGGCGGTGACGTGCACAGCACAGCGGTGCCCCGCACCGGGGACGGGACAGGCCCTGCAGCGCCAGGCGCGCCGGGCAGAAAGGCTTTGCCATCCGGGGTGCGTGGCTGAGCCCCGGGCAGCTCTGGGGAAGGGGCAATCCCGGGGGCTGCGAGGGGACCCAGGAAACGGCCGACATGGGGCTTTTGGGGCCAGCGAAGGTCGGGGCGTCCCACGCTGGCTGAGGTTCCGTTCGTGTGTTTGCTACGGGAAACGGGACGTTCATAATTGCATGAATTCAACAGCCAAAGCCTGAAGGATTCGACAGTGCTATTTGTGACAGCTGGGAGGAGAGGGGGGAGGGAAGAGACGGGGAAGGGACGGGACAGAGACTGGGGAAGGGCAGAAGAGGGAGGGGAAGGGAACAACATATGCATGAGAAAAAATGCCCCACAGCAAGAACAAGAGCGAGCGGTAAATACAGTTCAACATCTTTCCTGACTTTACCCAAAAGCTGCGCAAAGTGTTTTGCTTTCATGATTGTGAGGACAGCAGCTACAGCTCAAGGTCGATGGAGTATTACTAGGGCCTTGCCAGTGAGTTAGTGTTTCCCAGAGGGGATAATCACAGTTCCTCTGGTCCGACGCTTGCTCGAGGTCTGTGCTGCGCCAAAGGACTCACCCTGGGCTGGCAGAGGAAAATGGGAGACATCGCAGCTCCTTGTGGGGCAAGAGAGACCGTGCGCCCGCCGCCTGGGTGCTGGGGTGCTCTGCTGAGCTTCCTGAGCCACCTTCTCGTGCATCGCTAAATCCCTCAACTGCGGCTATCGGTGGGGAGCAAGAGGCCCCGTCTCACCCAGGTGCTACGGCCCCCTCCTCGGAGCAGAGGCTCCTCGTCCCCCATCTGCAGCGCCAGGGCCCTTGCTGCGTCAGGGGCTGCCAGCAACGGCTGGGTTAGGCACGGTGGCTACAAACGTTACGTGGCCACCGCCTTCGTTCGGACTTTTATTCCTTTTCTGCAGGCGAAGTGGCTGCACGCAGAGTGGGAAGAAACAGCCAGGAGCCACGCAGCGAGCACGGCTGCCTCGGTTGGGCAGCTGGACTGCTCCCGGCAGCGTGTGAGCGTGGAAAGCCCTGTCGGGTGGCTGCTGCGGGTCCCCCGCGGCAGGGCCAAGGGAAGGCTGCGCCATTTCAGCTAGAGGAGCTGGGCCACTGCCGCGCGGCTCGCAGCGCAGGCACTCGGGCAGCCCCGAGACTGAGGGACGTGTGGTTATCCCCTGGGGAACGCCCGGCACCTCCAGGGACGGTGTCCCGGCGGTGTCCCGGCTGTGTCCTGGCGACCAGCCTGCTACGCTGGAGGAGTGATGTAGAAGAGCAAGAGGACGTCTAAACGCCCTTTGAACACTCTCCCTCTCATGCTTCTCCACACAAGAGGGTCTCAGCCTCCAGCTATGGTTTTTCTTGGGTAATTTTGCCAGCGGTGCTGTAACCGGACTGCGACTCCCTCAGCTGTGAGCCCTCGCCTGCCCATGCTCCGCTGTGGAACAGAGAGAACCGGGAGCAAACCCGGCTACCAGCAACATTTCCAGGAGCGAGGTTCTGGCAGGGTCAGAGCATTACGGCTGTAAGAGCTGCTTATGGCTTAACTAAACGTATCATCTCTCGCTGCAGCAAGCCTGTTTGTCCTCCTCTCTTCTCTGTAGGGAAAGGAAATTTAGGGCTCGTACCCACCAGAGACGTCGTCTCCTCACGTGCTGCCCCTGGGGCTCTGAAGCCAATCTCTTCCCAAGCTCTCCCCGGAGAGCAGACGGCCTGCTCTGAGGCGCCAGGAGGCCTCTCGCCCTGCGGCTGCTTTGCCTCCTGTTCGCTGCCAAAAGAACTGAAATTCAAAAGGGTCCCTCTGCACTTCTCCGTACTAGAGGAAAAGCCCTTACAGCTCCTCTCCTGCACGTGGGTGATACAAGCACCGTGTCGTGGGACCTTCCCAGAGCCAGAATCGGCCACGAGCGAACCCTTCAGGCTGGAGCCCTTCCCTCTTCCGGGCCATACCGGCACTGACATGGTCTCGGCGGGACCCAGAGCTCTTCTCCCCGAGGTCAGGACAGCCCTTACTGCTCTTCCCAACTCTCGCTCTGGACAAGCATGAGGCAGAGGCACGGTTTGCTCTTCTACTCACTCGGAGGGATGAGCGGATGAGCTGTGATTAGTAGATGTTAGTGACCAGATGAGGTGAAGCCAGCTGTGCTTGCTGTGACACGGACACATGCTGAGACTTGCTAACCACAATGCCCCTGTCTCCTTGTAGGCAATGCACGTCAACATCAAAGCCAGACCCCCCCGGCCACCAGCGCTGAGCTGGTGTCGGATCGGTGTGTCACCTCGGATCGGACCGGATCGGATGGGAGCGATCGAGGGGAGCGTCTCCCTGCGGGAGGTGCTCTCTCAATTACCGCATTTGCACAGCACCCTCTAGAAACTCTTGCTTTTCCCAACACCCAACCTCCACCAGCTTATCTCTAGACAGCCGGTGCCTTCCCACTCCCTTGCTGTCTGCAGAGGCACGTCTGTGTGGGAAAGCCGCAGAGGTGGACCGGGCTCAGGACTGCCCCATCCTCAGCCTGACGTCCTGTGGTGAACGCTGGGAAAATGCTATGGCAACCAGGAGGGAAGAGCATCCTCCGGCACACGGCCAGCAGAACGCGGCGAGCCCCCGTGCCGCCCGGGAGCCCCGGCGGCCCCGCTGCAGTACGCCTCCGCGAGCAGCAGCCTCCTCCCCCGGGAAGGGGAGTCCATGGAGCGAAGGATGCATTTTTACGGTTGCCTACAGAGAAGCATTAAGCATCTTTAAGCCCAGCTACCGCAGGAAAGCAGGACGGAGGCCTGCCGAGCCTCCATCACGGGGCTGCAGGTTTGCCTCCCTCTTTGGTGGCCGCCCCCGACACGTGTGGAAAGGCACGAAAAGGGGTGCTCGGGGGAGCTCCGGGGCTCATCGGACAGCACACTGCTGCCGGCCCCAGCTGGCACTCGCGGGCTCTGTGGCCGTTGGCAGCCCGGCCGTTCCAGGCAGGGCCGCCCTGCCTCACATCGCCAAGGGACAGTGCCGTCGCCTGCCGAGGGGCTTCAGCCTCCCGACACCCTGCCCAGGGCTCCGCTGCCCAGCTGCAGGCCTCCTGCTCTCCACCCCCCGTACGCCCCAACTCCCTCCAGGGAAGGCGCTGAGAAGCGCAGATCTTGGCTGGCCCCAGCAACGCCAGTCCCCGGCTTTTCACCTGCTCTCTACGGACAATCCCCTCCCTCGTCTGTGCGAGGCAAGCTCGGCTCTGCTTTGGGTGAGTTTAGACACCGAGAAGAGACAAAAAGCCTACAAGGAAACAGGGGGGTTGTATCTGCAGCGGCTGAAAGCTTGCACCAGAAATGTTACACCATTTAACTGAAACAGAATTAATTGATGAGTTTATATAGAAAGAGGTAGCTTTACCCTAGGAGCTAAATGCCTAAAGGGCTTATTTTTCTTCTCTCTCTCTTTCAGATCTGTAGAAATACAAAGCAGTTGTGGGTTTCCAGAACAGCACCTGAAAAACTCGGTTTTGCATCTAAAATTCTGCTTCACGTGATACATTTGGCATGTTCGGCTGTTGCTTAAAGAGAAACAAACAGACAAGCAAACAAACAACCAAACCAACCAACCAACCAACCAACCAACCAAACCCCTCTGCACAGCACCCTCTAACCCAGGGCCTTGGCTGCACGAGCTGGAGCCCCAAACTGGAACCGTGCTGACACTTCGGATGCTTCTGGCTTGAGTCAACGTGAGCTCACGTTCGGCTTTAAGGGCTGGCCGATGACGGCGCCAAGCCCGTCCGCAGAGGTGGGAGGCCGAGGTCTGGGTGTGACGACGCGTAATGAGGAGTGACACAAGCCTGGGGAGGCTGGGCGGCCACGGCCAGGCACAGGACAAGGGGACACTGCACAGGGATGCCACCCCAACACGGGGTTTAACGCTGCACACTGAACGCGTGAGTCACCCTGAAGCGCGTGAGTTCAGCCTCTGGTGCTAACGCAGTTCTTCAGCTGGCATTTGCATCGCTAGCTATGACTCACTGGATCACTAATCAGAAACGTACACCTCTCATTAGTCAGCGTCAGCTTTATTGTGGTAATGGATGTCACACAATGAATCCATTTGAGGGTGCAGCAGCAGCTCTGAGCTGCGGGGTCCTCGCACTGCTCCTGCTCAGCGCAACGACTGCTCGGCATCTGTGGCTGCGTGAGCTCCGTCCAGGGGTGGCCGGGAAGTTCAAGCCAGAGAGACGCCAAGACGTCTGGTCGCTCCCCTGCAGCTCAGCTTAGCAAAGGCTACCGTGTGTTGGGACACCGGATCTTCGAGGACCCCGTTCATGTTAAGCATGAAGATAGCTTGCGTGAGCCTTCAGAGACACGCTACGGCAACGCAATTGTCAGGGCAGCTCCCGGCGGAGCAAAGTTCGTGTGTCCCCAGCTCAAGGGTCATTGCTTATTCCCACGGGACAGTACGAATGGAAGCTGTCACTCTGCTCTGCTGTCACTGTCACCGCCGAGCTACGGCGTCTTGGTGAGGACTGGGCGGAAGGCTGTATCTCAGCAAGTGGGCACACTACTGCTTCGGGAGCAGAACCTTCCTCTGAGAGCATGCACGGGTGCAGCAGAGCCTCCCTCGCCACGCGCGGCCCTGGCCGGTCACACGGGGCCCGAGGAGCGGGGAGGATGGAATAAACATCACCTCCATCGATTGCCTTAACTCTGACCTTACGTTCTCATCCTCAGTATTTCTCGGCCTCTTTCTCAGTCCCTCTTGTCAAACATCCTCCTGCGGAAGACCGTCTTGGAAGGAGATACAGCCAGAGTTAGAGTTACGGAGACAGCGCTTTGTGTCTTCTGTTCCTGGGGGGTCCCCAGCCAGGACCCTCACAGACCTCTGCAAGAGAAACGCACCAGGGCCTGCGCTACAGCCACCCCGTGCACAGAGAAGTTACCTGCTCTATGGATGTAACTGCTGTAAATTCAGAATGGGATGTGCTTAGAGGAAACTCCAGCAACGAAAGCTGCCACCGCAGGCTCCGCCGGCTCCAGCAGCTCTGTAGCCCCTGGAGGGGCACCGGCAGCTCCAGGATGGCTCCTGCAAGGGCACCTCGGCGTCCCCGAGCCCCGTGGAACTCCAGGACACCTCTGGCTCTGGGTAAGAGCTTCACTTTGGCACACAGCACTTTCTGGAGCAGAGCTAAATGTAAGAATGACAGAAAAAGCTGCCGCACAACTTCAGGCCACAGCCCTAGAGGGCTCCAAACGCCCCGCGGAGGGGCTCAGAGGGGCTCCGGCTGCAGCATCCCACGGGCTTTCACGAAGCCTGGCAAGGGGGTGCAGCGGCGATCACGCCAGCACGGTCCCACCGCCCTCCGCCTTGGCAGCACCGCTGGATTTAGGGGTGGCTGGTGGGCGAGGACCAGGTAATACTGTTGTGCTCAGGGACTGGAAAACGTGTTCTGAAATTGGTCGTCTAAGCTTATCTAACTGCTCTTTACATAATTTTCTGAATTTACAGCAATTTCATAAAAGAGAGGAATTTTCACAATGAAGGAGAGTGGCTGACATCATGAAATATTCTATTTCCAGCTGGCTTCCTGGGAAATATTTCAAGTCTTTGACATCAGCTGGGAGCATAAAAATTTCAGAGATGAAAGGCCATGACTTTCAGGAAAAGGAATGAGAACGCTTAACTCTGCGGGACAGCTGAAAATGCCAAACGCTTGGTGGCAGGGTGGGTAAGGAGAGGAGGACGGACTGCGCTTCGCCGGTCTCTACACAAGGCGATACGGGAGCTTGGGCAGGGTCTGCTGCTCCTGGGAGAGATGGGGGCGAGGGAAGCACGCTGCCCACGGGAAACAGGGGCATCGGAGGGGGGCAGCGGTGCAGGACAGCAGGGGTTAAGGAGAGGCAGAGCACGGAGAAGGGGTGTCCCCTAGAAACCGTGGGGACGTGCCACACATCTCTGCCGGGAGGCTGCCCGGGGAACAGCGGATCAGCCGCACACGGTGACCTGGATGGACGTGGGAGGCCAGGGAAGGAGAGAGGACAGGCAGCGGGGGGCTGCACTCTGACACCACGTGGAGTCACAGGTGCTTGTCACTGCCGGCGCTGGGAGACCCAAGGCAGGCGAAGGCAGATGCGGCACGTGTCAGCAAGGCCAGCTGGGCCCCAAGATGGATATCAGCAAAGGGCCGATGCCTGGCACGGGTAAGCTGTGTGACACGCCGTGCCTGGTGGCCATCGAAGCTGGTAACGTCCAAGTTCTCTAGCATCACTGAAGACATGCACAGCCAGCACGTTTTAGGGCTATGAGGCGTGGCGAGCCTGATTTCAGAGCGGTCCCCAAATGCAATTAAGCTAAGCACATTGACGCAGGACCGCGTGGCTCCCGACTGAGCCGTGCGGGGAGAAGGGACCACGTGGGAGACACCAGTCTCCAGGGAGCGGCCGTAAGGTGCGTTCAGGGGCTAAGTCCAGAGGGATGAAACAGCGCAGCAGGGCAAGATCCACAGATTTTATTCCGCACTGCGGCCCTAACTACAAGTTCGGTACCTACCAAGAGGTGGATCACCGGTGCAGCCAGGCTGGCACTGCCGACACAGGCACCGGCAGGGAGACGTGGGCCGCTGAAGGATGGAGCTACAAGAACGCTGCCCTGGGCTCTGTCGGGACAGGACACTCTGTCCCCCATGCTACAGCGTGAAGCGTCACCAGCTGTGCCAGCACCACGTGGACTTGTAACCCATCCCTGCGATGATGTGGTTAGAAAAACCTTTCCAAAAGAAGGGCTCCCCTCAGCTCAGAGCTCCCTGCTGAACCAGCACCTCGCTGACGCCCGGCAGCCACCCACCGGTGCTGCCGGTGCGACCTGCTGACTGCGGCTTTGCTGCTGCGGGAGGTGGTGTGCGGCTGCACCCGGAGCGTGTGGCGCGAGACCGGACATTTTGAGTCGCTTCCTGCTGTAACTTTAAATTTCAAAGCCTCGTAAGGGCTCGCTCTCCAGTCTTGGGCTCTAACTTAGAGTGGTTTGGTTTAGTTTAGTTTTACAGGTAGGTGGCTAAGTCAGGGCGAAAGCGTGGGGCAAGGCAGCCACTGCTGCCGTGGGGGCAGCCGGTCAGAACAAGCGCCGGGTGCCGGCAGGTCCTCCGTGCCGGGCCAGAGAGCAGCGCAGGGTGGCGTAAGGGGCACGGAGGGGTCTGTGCTGCTCGGGGAGCGTGACGGTCACAGCTCCAGCGCGGGAGAGGGAACCGGTGTCCCCTGTGTGCCGTGAGGGACGAGGGATCCCGAGCAGGACTTTGTAAGAGAAAGAGGCTCCTGCCTGTCCTGGGGTCCCTCTGCTGTGACCTTTCGGGCTCCGCGCAGGTCTGTGCGTGGAGGAGAGCAAGGGGCGAGAGGATCTACCGCGCTTAGGCGCTGCGTAGATACCTGAGCCAGCAGCCGGCCCACCGGCATGGAGACACGTGTGACCCAGCGCTGCGCTCGGCAGGACACGGCTGCCGCTGCGAGCGTCCGTGGGAGGGGCGCCCGGCTGCACCCCCGTGCCCGGAGCCACACGTAACAGCCCCCGAGCTGCGCCCTGCCGAAACACCTCCCTGTGGGCCACCAGAGCTGGCTCGTTCCAGAAACGGCGCCGAGCTCTGCCTCAGCGCACACCGGTCGGGGTGGTGCCGCTGGGTCCTTTCTAAGGGCTCTCACCGACCACCCTCGTGACGGCTCCCGCTCAGCAGTGACTGACCAGAGCGCTAACAAGCAGGCTGACAACATTTGGAGATCCTTTGAAATGGAAAGCACCAGAGAAACACACATTGTTATAAACTGTTCAGGAGCAAACATTTAGAAGTGAAACCCACGACTAAGTACAGCAGCTTCACAACAGCATCGAGACAGAGGGACATGGAACAACAGGAAGGCCGTTCAGAGGGAAAAAGCAACAGTGCGAGCTCGCTACGTGTGCGGTGCGTAGAGAGGAGCCATGAACAAATCACACCAACTTCTGGAAAGCACGTCTCAGCAGCGCCTCTCCCCGTGCAGCTGAGAAGTCCTGACATGTCTGGAACGCCCCTCCAAACACTCTGGATCACTCGGCACGGTTCCGCTGTGCTCACGCGCCTCCCTGCCCCCTGGGTGCCTGAGCCCCGCGCCCGCCCCACCCCAGCCGGCAACCAGCAGCTTACCGTGCCGCGACCACAGGTGACTTCTTCCCGGGATCTAACGTGGACCCGGCTGGTTCCTCCCCCAGTGATCGTGTATCCTTGTTCAGTTGCTGTAGTCGGGAACTTAGCTCACTGATCACAGTAGGCTTGTCATCATCAGCCCCATGGATCGGCCTGCTCTCCATGGGGTCCCCCCATAGCTTGGACCTTCTCTGAAAGAGGTAGCGTGGCCGGCCAATGCTGGCTGATGCCAGAGTGGCCGCATGTTGCTGGGAGATGAGCTCGCTGTCCGAAGACTGCTTCAAAAGTGGGTCCCTGAAAGTAACTGGCCCCTTGCTGAGCTGGGACTTGAGTTTTGGCTTTGGAGGCACTGGTGGCTTCTCGAGTATAAAAGTTTGTCCATCCGCAAAGGAAGTGTATGTGTCAGTAGGCTCCCCGCTTTCTGAGGACAACGTAGACATGCTGGAGACCGTCGAGATGGTGCTTGTGGTCTCCAGGTGATGGTCGCTTGAACTTCTGGTGTCCACCTCTTCCACTCCCGAGTCTGCAGCAGACTCCGGGGCTACGGGGGCATCAGAGGGCTTCCCTGAGGGTGTTCCGCCAGTGGTAGAAGGTGCTACTGCTGCCGCTGGTATGGATGGCGTGCTAGGCGTAGCCAGGTGGCTGACTGGTGTGCCAGGGGTGGTGACCAGTACCCCGTTCGCAAACTCATCCGGTGGAGGCACCAGCCCTATCTTGGCCAGCTCCTCCCGGGTCTCTTCGTCACTTGAAGACAACTGAGCTGGGGGGAGGGTAACCGTGTAGGGCTCCACTTCTTCCTCCGAACTGCCTTGTCCCAGCGTCTTGTCAGAGGCTGGACTGACTGGAGGCTTTCCCACGGGACTGGGCTGGGGCTCTGCTTTCGGGGACTCTGCTGGCTCTGTGCATGCTTCAGGGACAGCTGGTTTCTCCTCCTTTATCTCAAGTCCTATCTCGTCTTGGCCATTACTTGTGGCATGAACCATGATGAGGCCAGCGGTCTTCTGCTGTGATGTATCCACTATGCTAATAATCATGGACTTCTTGTCTTCTTGTTTCTTCTCCTCCTTCCCAGGTGTTTCTGCTCTTGCCTCAGTTTCTTTTCTCAGTGTGGACGGAGTGCCCCACTGGCTCTTAGTAGGGGCCAAAGTCCCAGAGTCGGCTCCGATCGCCCCTTTGCCTCCAGGTGAGTACGCAGGAGACACCAAGCTCTCCAACTCCCCCCTCTCTGGTTCTTTGGTTTGGATGTCCACAAACAGGGGTGCTGCTCTGTCTGAGTCTGGGCTGTGGATCGGGGTGGGCGACCGGGATGGGACTTGAGTTGAGAGGGCCCGTTCCCTTGCGGCCAGCGCAAGCGCCAGTGGCGAGTTCGGATCCAAGGGCTTTCCTGTCAGGGGGTGGATGAACGTTGAGGATGAGCTGCTAATCAATGGCTTTAAAGCTGAGACAGGGGAAGGCAGTAGTACATCTCGGCTTCCTAACAACCGCTCATCAATAGACCTGGACTGCTGCAAGGATGGCATGTCGCTGCTGGGGGGGCTTCCTTCGATGGCCCCAACCGAGAGGAAGACAGTGGATTTCCGCCTCTCCTCCAGACGACGGTCTCTGTCCTTCATGACTCCAGCGATGGCAGTGGCAAAGGGGATGCTCGTGGCTTCAACCTGAGCAATGCCGGTGTGGTGCTGATACTCCACTCCGCTCAGACGATGGCTCCTGCGGGTGGGAGAGGGCTCCCTTGTAAAGCCTCCGGTGATGGACAGTGCTGCTCTCTCCTGCGCATCCTCCACTTGCAACTGCTTAACAAGAGGGCTCTTCTTCCTCTGCGGCTTGGTGGGAGCAAATAGGCTGACATTGAACTGCCCCATGTTGGCATAAGGGTTGTCAATCACTCTCCCCTTCCTCTTCAGCTTCTCTGGAGGGGTTGCAGATGGGCCGGGCCGGGGGATCTCTGTCGGCTCCACGGGAAGATGAGAGGAATCCTGGAGGATTATCATGGATCGCGCCCTCTTCTGCCTTTCCGGGTAAGGAATGGAAGTCCTCGCCTGATCATACATCTCAGCTGCGCTAATGACCTGCGGGAGTCCATGGAGTTTAGCCTCCAGGCTTGGCTTAAAGCTTGATCTTATGGTGTCATAAGCTCTTCCTGGGGGTGGAGGTGGTGAGAAGGATGGCGGGGGGCCTGTGTCGAAGTAATATGGAGACGGAGGTGGGGGCGGGGCTGTCTGAGGCGGTGGTGGAATCCCATGTCCTTCCCTAACCGTGTCTTGCATCGATGTGCTCCGGGGAAACTTTCCATCTAGCAAAGAAGCAGCAAGTTTCTCGTCTTCACCTGGAAAACAAGAACAGTGATGTCAGAGAGGGTGTCTCTAGAGAATGCAGAGCGTGACAGCCACCGCAAATTGGATATATGACATCCCTTTCTCCCCGCACCCCACTTTCCGAGGTGACTTTGCACTTTGTCTTTTATTTTTGCTTGGTGCAAGCGTTTGCAGCCTGGCCTTCTGCTCACCTTCATGCGGCGCGGGAGGGCGGCCACAGACTCACAATGTCTTACGTTGTTTTAAACCCATCAGACAGTTGTGCCCAACGCTTTCCAACCAGGCTGAACGCTCTCCAGACCAAGGCAACGGTGACAGAGTTGAACACTGGCTCGATCAAAGCTCCCGACACCCAACTGCCAACGTGCGAGACAGAGGAGCGCAACCAGGTTGCGCAACTCACAGCAAACAGTGCCATCTCCCATGCGCCCGTTCTCGCACTCTCCCGCTCGCTGTTCTCGTGTCACACTCCCCGCCTTCCCCCCGAGGGGTTACATATGCTTCAATGTGCCAGACTGAATTCAGAAGCAGGGCCTAGCGGAAACCTAAGTTACGTATTTAAGAACTGGAAGTGCCCAAGGAAGCCACGTTCTGCCACTCTTACTATTAACTTACTACCTGGGTGCACGACGGGAGCTTTTCCAGGTACTCGTAGTACTCAGTGGAAGAGTATGAGGATCTTGCTCAGTAAAGCACCAGCAGGAAAAATCCATTAACACAGCACGTACGGCGCATGGACTCGCACGCATGCGAGCTACCAGCCCAGCCCGCTCCAGCACTCTGCCTGCCCCTCGTCACCGAGCCCAGCTTCGCTGTGCTCATCACTGGCCATACCGCCCTCCTTCCAGTCACAGTTCAGCTGTTCTCCAGGTTTCAAATTGCTCTTGAGAGAACGCTCATGATGGCAGAAAGCCACGTCTCGGCACAGCGGCAGGGTGACCGCCCGCTTTCTGGGCTCTGATGCGTTTTCTGTAACGTCCACCAGCATCCAAAGTGCTTTGGCAGCGGTGCCTTGTATTACATTAGGAATTTCACCAAACGCCAGCAGATGCAGAGTCCGCTGGGGGAGAAAGGGAATATTTTGGCCAGTGAGCACTGAACTTTGCATCTCATCACGCCCATCAGGCGGCCGCTGTGTTCAAAGCCATGCTATTTTTGCGGAACACAGTTTGGGGATTTTTAATACCAAGGCAGCATACGGAACTGGGAGCACGAAACAAGTTCAAAGCGAGACCGGACAAAGCCATGGAGGATGCGCTTTCTGTGGGCTATTATGTGCGCAGAAACTTCTGAACTGAAGGCGGCAGCTGCCTGGGTGAGTATTCAGGAGAACTACCACGTCCTTGCCCTGTTTCCACTCTTCCTGGGCGTCTGCTTAAGAGCAACGCTGAAGACAGGGTCCTGCGCTAGACGGAGCCATGGTCTGATGCAGCATAGATGTTGTCGTGTTCTCAACAGCACGAAGATCCCCCCAAAGGTCATGCCTTTACGCTTATTTCTGCTTCTCACCTGGGAGTGGCCGAGAGTTGCAACAAGGAAATTCATGCAGCACCGAGCTCTGTTACCATGCCCAGGCGGTTACAGAACAGGGCCTAGCGCCATCAGAGCTTGTCTAAGGCATGCGCTGACCGCCCCGTAGCTAGGTGCTACTGCGTCGAGTACAGAGCCACTTCAGGAAATGAAACTGGAAAGCTGGTTCACCCTTCCCCAGTCTCCTGTCTGCAAGGAGCCGGGTGGCCAGAGGAGACACCGACCACCAACAGCCACCGGCTGCTGCAAGCTCTCGGCTGTCGACCGCCAGCAGCTGTAGGTGTGGTAGCCCCGTTCTACCTTCTGGGGCTTCCACAAGCCCCAGCAGCTCACAGTCCCTGCTGTGACGTTCTTTCTAAGTGTCGAAAGCAAGTATTTCAAGTGAAGGAAGGGTGAAGGGGACAGCTAGATAATCCAAACGTATTCAAGGTGCAGGTATTAGTTTTTGTTTTATTTTACATAGCTGCTTCTACAATTACCCATTTCATTCTCTCTGTTCCCCACTTGTTATTTTTCTCTGCCGCAAGCATCTCTCCTCCATTTTTTTCCTTAAATGAGAAGGGGAGCACTACGGAAAACGATATCCGAAGCACTACCAAGTTCAACGACCAGCTGGACGCCTCCGAAGGACCTAGACAGGCTAGAGGAACAGGAACTCCACGAATTTCAGCAAGGACGGGTGCAAAGTCCCACACCTGAGACGGGAGAACCCGTTGGAAGTGGGCAGGCTGGGGACCGGCCGGCTGGGAAGTAACCCCGTGGAAAAGGACTCGGGGGGCTTGGCAGGCAGCGAGGGAACACGGGCTGGTCCTGTGCCTCGGCGGCAAAGGCCAACACGGTCCTGGGCTGCGTGAACAGGAGCAAAGGCAACAGACAGAGCAAAGACATTATCAGCCCCCTCACTTCCACTCATGAGACCACACCTGCAATCCTGCATCCAGTTTTGGGGCCCCCAACAGAAGAAACGCATCAACGGATTGAAGGGAGGTCGGCGGAGAGCCGCCCGGACGGCCAGTGCTGGAGCGCTCGCTCTGCCTGGAGACGCTGAGGGAGCTGGGCTTGCTCAGCCTGCAGAAGGACCGGCTTCGGTGACAGCAGCCTTCTGGTACCTACGGCGAGCTGATCGAGAAGATAAAGCCAGGCTTTCCACAGTGGTACGTGGTGTGGGGACAAGAGGCCATGGGCAAAACTGACACGAGAGGTTCTGACCAGATAAAGGGAGAGATTTTACGGTGAGGACAGTCAGGCAGTGCAACAGGCTGCCAGAAAGGGCGTGCTGTCTCCGTCCTTGGAGGTTTTCAAGATCAGACCGTATAAAACCCCGAGCAACATGATCTGGTCTCACAGCTGACCCTGCTCGGAGCTGGAGGTTGGACCAGCGACCTCCTCCTTCCAACCCGGGTTATCCTTTGACCCTACGGCAGCAGACGAGCGGCTTCACTCCAGCTCCGGTTCCCAAGCCGACTGTCTGCACAGCCCCGCTCCTTGGAACAGCGGGAATGATGTCTGCTCCCTGCGGAACCGAACGTCTCCTCTTGCTCCTCAGCAAGAAAATCAACACTGTGGAGAGAGCACTGACGGGAGAGGTGGGAGGAAAGCAAATTCTTGGCAGGCTCTCGCTTCACTACCTGCAGCTCACCATTCTGACGGAGCTGCTCCGCTCCCCCCAGGGCTGCGTGAACGACATCCATTTACTCCTGTGCCTCCCTCCCCTGCGCGCAGCCTGCTCGCTCCCTATGCTCTGCTGACGCCACTGCCTCGTACTCCGCTCCTCCATCTCCTGCAGCCCGGCGTGCGGCCTGGCAGGGGCCAATCCTGCCTGCCTGAGGAAGCAGGCAGGAACACAGCGAGCACAGGCTGCTTCGTCCCTCCCAGACACTCTGTGAGCTTCCAGCAATTTGCTGATCAAGAGCTGGCTGAGTCAGACTGCCTCTGTGCTTAACCCTCGGCGGGCCTTCTTCTTGCAGACGCTCGCTCGGCAGCGCGCTTTGAACCGATGCAAATTTCTCGTGCTCCCAATATCCTGCAGCAGCGAGCTCTGCGGCTTACCAGCGCCGTGTGCAGAACTGCCTCCTTTCAAGACTCCATCTATCAGTTTAATTTGATGCCCATCTCGTCTTTTACAAGGCTTTCTTTGAACTGTGTTGCTGCATTATTCTGTTCTCTTATTCAGATCTTTCACCACCCATTCCTACTGTGATAGAGAATTTTGCAAAACAAGGTCTTTGTGACAGAAAGAAGCTCCTCGCTGATGTTTAAATGCGATCACACGGACAAAATGAAACCTCTCCCTTCACATGGAGAGGCATCTGTTTATAGTTAAGCAGGAGACTAATCACTGCTGAGTTTTATTTACTGTCTACGCAGGACGTCGCTCTGCTCAGGGAGCCTCCGAAGTCGAACAGAGGCAACCAGTCACCCCTTGGGAGCAGGCTCGAAACCTGAGGTCTTGATTAAGTATTGAATTTATGAATTGCGTTCAATCGTTGCAGAGCAGGCTGGACTCTGCATAGGGAAGGAGCACACAGCCGTACAGAAATCCCCCCGGGGAAAGCAGTGCCGAGGACAAGGATCCTCCTAGAAGGTTCAGGGACCAGCTATGAGACGGGTGAAACCATCCCGGCAGTTTTCAACTTGAAATGCAGAGAGACTCTATTTACCTAAAACACTGGCAGCCAGAAGCACTGCGCTCTCTTATCCAACCCCACTCCTACTGACTGAAATGTTAACAGTTGATTGCTTGTTGTAAATACCTTTGTTTTTCACTTTTATCTTAACGCTCGCCGACAAGAAAAGCCTCCAGCGTGAGCCTCAGCCGCCCTCTGACCCGCAGCACGGCCCTGGGGGAAGGCAGCGCCTCTAAACTTGTGGCACCTGAACTGGGCTGTCCCTCCATTCGCCGGATCTCAGCCCAGCAATTACCGGCTCGCCGCGCGCTGTTCCCCTGCGTCACAGGAACTCACAGGAACACGCACGGCGTCCGAGCTCGCTGCTTCCCGGCACGCTCTGCTGCAGCGACCGAGCGCTCCCGTCTCCTCCAGGCCTCATCCTCTACCGCGCACCGACGGGCTGCCACAGGAACCGGAAACCCTCTGAGCTATTCCACGTTCTCCAGGGGGATGGCGGACGTGGGGCTGGCTTCTGAGAAAAGNGCTGCTTCCCGGCACGCTCTGCTGCAGCGACCGAGCGCTCCCGTCTCCTCCAGGCCTCATCCTCTACCGCGCACCGACGGGCTGCCACAGGAACCGGAAACCCTCTGAGCTATTCCACGTTCTCCAGGGGGATGGCGGACGTGGGGCTGACTTCTGAGGAAAGAGAAGTGTCTGCCTGTCACAGACGGCACGAGCCTCGTGTGCTGCCCGTGACCTCCCTCCGCGCCTGGTGCGTCTTCCACGTGCGCAACTGGGAGATTGAACCCCAGTGACAACTAAACAAACCTGTCCCTTTGCTCACCGCCACTGAGATGCTGTCTCTTGGTTCTCTTCAAACAGCGTACGCTGTGTCGTCATCGTAGTGGGGCATATATGCTTCCTACAAAGAGCCACAAGACATCCCCAGGATCAAAGCACAGAGCTTGGCGCACGCAGGGACTGAGTCAAAATGGAGCCTGACGCGACCAGCAAGGACCAGCGATGAACCCTGTCTCCGGGCTCCCACAGTAACTGATCCCAACTGGGAATCGCACCCGAAGCGCAGCTTGGCAATGCCACAAGCCTCACGGCAACCCCTCTCTGCGATTTGCAGCAGGCTCAATGCATTATTAATCTCTAAGGAGAGCACAAAACCTCTCCGTAATGCTTTTGGGCCCGTTGCCATAACAGCCTAAACCCCTGCGAGACTCTAGCTCTGTGCACTCATTCGGGCTAGCTGACGAGGTGGCTCTCTCCAGAGCACACCCCGCCGTTTCCAGCCTTGCTTTCCCCGTGCAGGGACGGCGGCGCAGCTCCCAAAGCCGCCCCTGAGCTACAGCAGAAAGGTGCCAAGCGCTGCGGCTTTGCTCGAGTCCAGAAGCGGAAGGCGAGCGAGCATCCCTGTCCTCGGGTGCGCAGGGCTGGCACCAGCTCCGGGCAACGACAGAACTGACGCGAGGAGGAAAGCCCACTGCCCTTCAGAGAGCAGCGGAGCAAGAGTACGGTGCCGGCTGCTAAGGCACGAAGCTTAAATGGCAGCTAAGGGTGAACCTGAGAACCTGTTCAGGAGAGGGGAAAGCACTGGGCGTTCACCCAGGACCCGTCCAGGGAAGGACGGTCCCGGCAGGGGGTCGGGGAGGGCTGCCAGCGCCAGCGGCAGAGCTGCCCCCACCGCGCCAGACCTTCGTGCTCACCCCGAGCTGGCAGAGCAGGGCGAGCCCGGCACCCCCACGTCCTCTTGAACACCACGTTGCCCCTTATTTCCTCGGCAGCGACAACGCTTACTCAGCAAGGTGGTGGATCTGCCACCTCCAGGCAGCACCTGCAGCCCACCGTGTTTCTAGCCGACGCGGCGACGCACGCTACTTCTGTCCGTGCAAAACCACCGTCTGCATCATCTTGAATCTGCTCAGGGGAGAGGCTTAGCGGGTACCATGACGGTTCTGCAGGCTTTCAAGCGTTTTTAACTTCTGATGCCGGAGCAGATGGCGTGGTAGCTATCTTGGAAGTCTGACAGAGATTTTCTTTTCTATCAGCCTCCCCGCTGCAAATTCATTTTGTTTCTTCACATTTTTGTGGAAGTATTTCTTGCGTTCTGCTTCCTTTGTAGCCAGTCGAGGGTTAACTACCTTTGTCTCAAGAAATTTTTAGATGCGAACATGAAACGCTTTGACGTTTTGTCACACGTCCCTGGGAACCTAAGCCAGCTGTGCAATATGCAAATAACTCGGAGCATTCACCAAAAACCCAAACCGACCAACCAACACCTGCTTATCCTCCTCCCAGTCCCTCACTTTTAGTAGTGGTTTTTATCGTGAAGTCAACTGACTGTGCAGCGTATGAGCCTGGCGCTGTGGGTGTGAAATGACAGCTCAAGGACTTCTAAACCGAGCCAACTGCAACCCAATTTCTGCTGTTTGGCTGTTTTCTATTTTAGCTTTTCTGGAATTCCACAAAAATTAGCCGGTTTCTAAGAGGCACTGCTTTTGGTGTGCGTTGCGGCAGGCAAACTGGAAACCAGAAGTTGCCGTCCCCTCCGCAGCAGGCGCTGCTCCCTGCCGGCGCAGGCGGACGCGTGCCCTCCTTGGCGGAGCACAATTCAGAGCTGCGTGTGATTTTCTTCCTGCATCCACCGTCAGCTCGCGCTTGGATGCTGCGCTCGTGACAGCTGCAGCCGTTCCTGCTCGGAACAGGGCACCTCCAGGTCTGCTTTTCACCTTCCTGGATGCAGATTAAACCCAGCGCCTCTCACCCCCTTGTCGCACAGCGTGTGGAGCTGTAACGGCTGGGAAGCCCGTGCAAGAATCAGCGTCGTAGTGCTCTAGGTGCTGAGCAAAAAATGACGCACGTGGGGCATTACACTCTGTGCTCACGAGCATATAAACCCTACGCACGACCCAACAAACCTCACAGCTGTATAAACCCCACAGACCTCGAACCCCTCTCCTCCCAGTTCTCTGCCCAGAGAGCCGTGACGGCACCCCTGCGGCATCCCTGCACCACGAGTGCCGCACGAGGAGCGGTAGGGTTCGAGGGACTTCCACAGTCACCGGCTCTGCTTTCACCAGCAGAGGAGCTCTGTACAGGCAACTATTTCATTTTTAACGAACACTCTTCCAGTTCACGATCTATTACCGCGTCAAGACGCTATTTCACACGATACATTCCCTTTAATACGATTTCCAGCTGTTTGTGGCTTGACTGAACCGTGAACAACTTCTGGTTAGAAGCATTTTCACAGACATTCTCACACAGAAAACAAACATCTAGGATACAGTTTGCAACACAAACGCGCGCTTTAGACACCACTGGCCCCGCACCTCAGCGGCCCCTTGCAGGCGGTGGGCACCCGTGCACGATTCACCTCTAAGACCAAGACGTGAGAGAACTCGCGTTGAAAGTGCCCGTTTCCCTCCGGTCACTGTGGAGGGCTCCTGGGCACCTTACTCGGGTGGAGATTTGTGCACTGCTAACGCGGATGAGGTGCATCCCATCCTGCGTGTGCTACCGATCATTTTTAACCTTCGTGAGAAAATTAAGCAGTTACTCCGACCCCAGCAAGGCCGTGGGTCGGCGCCGTGGCGATCCCGGGCTCCAAGGCAGCCCGCTCGGCTCCCTTTCCCCCGTGTACATTAGCAGTATTGCAACGTACGAGCAACTAATTAATGCCTCCACGTGCTTCCAACACCGCATCTCAGCGTCTGCTCGGCCCCGGCTGCAGCTCTCCAGCGTCACGGGAGCTTCCAGCCTGCAGCTTTCACGGCAGGACAGCAGCTTCATCGGCGTGGTGCAGAGGCGCACGCCAGGGCGGTCCCTTCAACACGCTCCTTCTTTTTTTAAAGATTGTCTCTCCTAGATTGTTTTTCAGACTAGTCACATGCACCTTTGATCACCTCTAGCTATCTACTGCTCTCAGCTCTATCTCACGCAGGACTACAGGTACCAGCTGCTCTCACGCAAACGCGACCGCGAGGCACGTATGCGCAGCAATTCTGTGCCTCCGTGCACTAAAAAGTAAATTTTCAATAATAAACCTTGCATTTTTCAACTAATTTTTACGTTCTTGCTGGGATTGCGCTGCTCTCAGCTGCAGCTCGAAGCAGAATTTACTTTCTACTTATCTTGCATTGAACACACAACCTGTTTTGGCATCACCATTACTATCAAATGATGCCTTGGGGTTACTTAAAACCAGCAGCTGCCACCCAGCGCACCACCTTTCTCTCTGCCCCCTTTCCTCCTGCCCCTCAGCTTCTCTACGTAAGCGACGACGCGCCCACCCCAGCCCTCAGACCCTGCTAACACCGCGGCTTGGTGTTCCCACCTGCCGAAACCCACCGATACACACATCGGGAGAAGAAAATAAGGCCCTCACACTGCCACCGTGCCACCAGCCCTTGTTCACTCTGCCTCATCTCCCGTCTCCCTCCTCCAGCATATCTTTGGGTTTAGTTGCGCTGTAAACCCTTTGGGACAGAGCCTGAAGATCGCGACACAGCCCACAGACGAGAGCCTGTTCCAGACTCTGTCCGATTCACGTGTTACCTGCTCCACCGTCTCAGCCTGTCACAGCTCACGGTCTCGGCTCGACCGCCCACGTGCTCAGCACACCGCCCGCCCAGCCCAGCCGTTCATGGGCAGACGGAAAATCACCCACTGATCCCCANCCCACCTGCCTGCCTGTCCCTCTGCTTGCCTCCCCTCCCTGCCTGCCCCCCCACCTGCCTGCCGCCGGCCAGCTCCCGGCACTTTGTGCCCGGCGTGGGGTGGCCCAGCGACACCGGCTCCAGCAGCCTTCCTCCCGTGGGAAGGCTCCGCTCAGGCCAGTCTCTGCTCAGAGCAGCCTGTCCCANTTGGCATCACCATTACTATCAAATGATGCCTTGGGGTTACTTAAAACCAGCAGCTGCCACCCAGCGCACCACCTTTCTCTCTGCCCCCTTTCCTCCTGCCCCTCAGCTTCTCTACGTAAGCGACGACGCGCCCACCCCAGCCCTCAGACCCTGCTAACACCGCGGCTTGGTGTTCCCACCTGCCGAAACCCACCGATACACACATCGGGAGAAGAAAATAAGGCCCTCACACTGCCACCGTGCCACCAGCCCTTGTTCACTCTGCCTCATCTCCCGTCTCCCTCCTCCAGCATATCTTTGGGTTTAGTTGCGCTGTAAACCCTTTGGGACAGAGCCTGAAGATCGCGACACAGCCCACAGACGAGAGCCTGTTCCAGACTCTGTCCGATTCACGTGTTACCTGCTCCACCGTCTCAGCCTGTCACAGCTCACGGTCTCGGCTCGACCGCCCACGTGCTCAGCACACCGCCCGCCCAGCCCAGCCGTTCATGGGCAGACGGAAAATCACCCACTGATCCCCACTCGCCAGCACAGAGGGTGGGAGCAACTCCCCGAGCCCTGGCAGCGCCGTGAAGAGACTGAGAGAGCACGGGACCTCTGGAGGTCTCCGGCCCAGCCTTCTGCTGCGAGCAGGACCAGCGCCGGCGTTAGCAGAGGCTGCTCAGGACACGTGCAGCCTTCAGAGTAGAAATCAATCACATCGAACACCCCCTCCCCAGAGATCTCGAGCTGCAAGCCGGTAGGGAGGGCTGAGTCTTTCCCACTGGCTCCACGGGGACAGCCTCTCCTCTTTAGGAAGGGATATCCCCCCGGTTTGCCTCACCTACAGATTTTGTCCGTGGAATTCCTTTGCGCAGTGAAACGTGGGGCTTCTCAGCTCCCGCAAGGACCCCCGAGTGTGCTGCCATACCCTGGCGTTCAAAGAGTGACTGCAGGAGACAAAAAAAAAAGAGATTTCCATTCCGGACATCAGCGAGGCTCAGCTGAAAGGACGCCACGCTTCGTCTGAGCCCTCCTGACCCTTCGGGCTGCGGGTGACGCCGGGCTCTACCCCCGCGCCCCTCGGCAGACCCCGCAGACCCGCACCCCCCAGCCCCGCCAGGCCGGCGCTGCCACAGCCCCAGGAGGGGAGGCTGCCCCGGGACGAGGACGCGCTCTGCCTCACCTCTGCCGCC
>VZSC01010573.1:26627-65766 GCA_013398225.1 Steatornis caripensis
CCCTGCCTGCCTGCTCCTCCCTGCCTGCCTGCCCCCCCACCTGCCTGCCTGTCCCTCTGCTTGCCTCCCCTCCCTGCCTGCCCCCCCACCTGCCTGCCGCCGGCCAGCTCCCGGCACTTTGTGCCCGGCGTGGGGTGGCCCAGCGACACCGGCTCCAGCAGCCTTCCTCCCGTGGGAAGGCTCCGCTCAGGCCAGTCTCTGCTCAGAGCAGCCTGTCCCATTTTACCTCCTGCTCCAGAAGCTGCCTCCCACCGCCTGCAGCACTTTTGCAATCCAGACAGCCTGGAGCTGGCAGCCCCACTCCTACTCCATCCATGCTTCCTCTCAGAGACGGCGTTTTTCTCTTCTCTGATTCCTCCTAATTTCCAGCTTCACATCCAGAAAACTGCAGCCAGACGAAGCTCCCCAGCTCAGCTTTCCACGCCCCTTCAGACCCACTCTTACCCGCTCCCCGCGGCAATCCCGTTCTGCTGAGCGAGTGCCCGCACGGTCAGCTCCTCCGCCACCTGCCCGGGCTCCTGCTCTGTGCCTCTGCCTCCCCCCAGGCTCCCTCCTTCCACGCCCCTGGGACCCCACAGGGCTGGCAGCCTGCGGCCGGTGCCCGTGCCCTTCCCTCTCCCACCGCGAGCCCTCTTCTCTCACACTGATTTCTGCTGGCGTGATGCGCCGGCTTGTTGGTCGCTGCTTCACAGTGGCTGCCCTAGAATCTGCTTCGACAATGTCTGCTCTCAGCGCGGGCTCGGCTGCTGCCAAAATCTCATCCAGTTTCTCTGAAAATCCAAACATAAAAGCAAACGGGTTAGCAAGGGCCGCGGTACCGAGGCGGCTCCCCCACGACAGGCCCACCCCCCGCGGCACGGCTAAAGCAGGGAGCGAACGTCCCCGCAGGGCGAGCGGTTCCTAGGCCTGCTGACCACAGAGTGGAGGAAGCGGCCGCTCCGTTGTCTCCTCCCCAGCCAGCGAAGATTTTGGAGGTGTTTCTGGAGCCACCCGCCCACCACGATGCACAACCAGGCACTGGCCTGGCTCAGCTGGGGGACTCGTAGCCGACAGCCCGGTGTGGCAGGAGCATGGCGTGGCGGGACCCCGGCGTGGTGGGACCGTGCCGTGGTGGGACCGAGCCGTGCCNGACCCTTCGGGCTGCGGGTGACGCCGGGCTCTACCCCCGCGCCCCTCGGCAGACCCCGCAGACCCGCACCCCCCAGCCCCGCCAGGCCGGCGCTGCCACAGCCCCAGGAGGGGAGGCTGCCCCGGGACGAGGACGCGCTCTGCCTCACCTCTGCCGCCACCAGCCCCCCAAAACCTGTGTGAGGGCCTTTGAAGGGTTAACCCTCGCTCCAGCCTGCCTGCTCCCTGCCTGCCTGCCCCTCCCTGCCTGTCCCTCTGCCTGNGCTGCCCGGGCACCCCGACCAGCCTGCCTGTTGTCTGGGGCCTGACCTGCCCGCGCCAGAGGGGCGACCGCTCCTAGCTGTGCCAGCTTTGAGGAAGCCTCCATCCTTACATTAAAAGAGCAAACTTTAGCCAGGATGTCTCTCTGATACTCCAAAAGAGACCAAGTGCCCCTAACTGGGCAAAGCGGGGTGTGGGCAGCGGCTGCGCTACGGCAGGGAAGGGGAACGCAGGTGCCGCAGGGACCGCGAGCGATGCCGAAGGCCACAGGACTCCAGGGGACCCAGTCTGGCTCCAGCACAACCAGCGCCACTCCAGTGCCCGTTTGGGACAAACAAGGACGTTTCCTCCCCCGGTGGACTCACGTGCCCGAACAGCCCTGGTGGGAGTAACCTGGCTCCTGCTCACCCCCGTGTCCGTGGGCCTGGGAGCTCGGGGTTGGGAAAACAGCCCCGGGGTGTTGGTGCCCGCCCGGGCTGCAGTGCAGCAGCACCGTGGGCAGAGCCGTCACAGCCATGTCTGTGCTGCCACGGGCCCTGACCAACACCCCTGCCTCCCATGCCTGACCTCAGCCGTGCATCGTCCCTACGGACCTGCCTGATGGGCTGCACGCGGTTGAAGGCCAGGGACCTCGGTCTGCCCTGCCCAAGGTGCTCAGGGCAGTGGGGCCAGCGAGGCCCCAGCCCGTCGGCCACGCGACCGTGTCTGTCCTTTGGGCAGCGGCCGGCCCTCACCGCCCGCCCAGCCTGCAGAGCAGCCCTGTTCTGCAGCACCACTCGCGCCGGGAGAGCGTGCCCACTCGGACACAGCACCAGCCCCGCCGGCTGCTGGGCTTCTGTCTGGGGCCATAAAGCATCCTGAGACTCAGGACATCGGGAAGGGCAGCAGGCAGCTGGTGGCTGCCACCACCACTGACCCTCAGCTCCTCCACCGGCTCCGCGTCATAAATGGTGTCAGCTGGCCCGGGAGCACGGCCGTCACGCTGGCACCGTGCTGTGCTGGAGCTGATGGGCCTGCCCTGGCATTCGTCAAGACTGGATGCCTCTACCTCCATGGCACAACCGATCCACCGCCCCAGTAAACTGCCCAGGCAGAGGGAAGAACACGTGCAGCGTTTGTCCCGTCAGGGTGACAAGCTCTGCCCGTGTTCGGGTGACGCATGGAAACTCCCGGGCTCCTTCCAGCCCGGCTGTCAAACTCGGGGCTGCGAAATGTCACTGCTGTGGTGTGGGAGCTCTCTGAGCGACCCCGAGAGCTCTGCCCGTCAGGCCTGTAGCCTACAAAACCCCGCTGCGGGCTGGTGGGACTCACGGGCCGGCTTCAGTACCTCCGCGCACCGCGGCCACGGCAGCCGTCTGCGTGGCAGTTTTCAGCCAGCATTCCTGAGTTACAGAAACTAAAAATGAGTCCTGAACATTTCAGAAGCCCAGACTGCCGAGGAGCGAGCCCTACGCAAACAGGGGCTTTGCCAAGGGGACTGAGCTGAGGGCAGCACCCTCGGTGGGATGTACCCACCAAGGCGAGGACCTGCACCTGCTCCAAGGAAACAGCTCAGGCCAGCTGCTGACCCTCCTCGGCACACCACCGCCAGCAGCCGACCATCCTTGTCTGCGGGGGACTTCACGGTTCCCCTTCCTCGCAGCCACGCGACCCTGACGCTGCGCTCCAAGAGGCGCGGGGCGGTTCAGCCTGCTCCGAGAGGAGCTGGCTCATCCCTCAGGGCCAAACGCTGCCGAGTGCCTGCGCAGACCTCCAACGGCCAGGCCTCGGGGGAGACAGGCCGCGGGGGATTCTAAAGGAGACCTCGTGCTTGAAGGCTGCTCACTGGTGTCTCCGGAAGCTGCTCTGGGCAGCCCTGTAGCCACGTTAGTTTGGAGACCCCTGCGCCGTGAGAGGGGGAACAGCGACGCTCAGCCCTCTCCACCTGCCTCTGCTTCCAGCTTTATTCCTCTTTCCCTCTCTCAGTGCCACTGGAGCGCAGGAGGCAAATCGCCACCAACCGCGCTTTGCGTCTGCTGAGCCTTTTGTGCTGGTTTCGGCTGGGACAGAGTTCATTGTCTTCACCATAGCTGGTACAGAGCTACGTTTTGGGTTTGTGCTGGAAACCGCGCTGATTGATAACACAGGGATGCTTTTGTTACTGCTGAGCGGGGCTCGCACAGCGCCAAGGGCTGCTCTGCTCCTCACCCTGCCCCGCCAGTGAGCAGGCTGGGGGGCACTGGGAGCTGGGAGGGGACCCAGCGGGGACAGCTGACCCCACTGATCCCAGGGATGTCCCGCACCATGTGGGTCACGCTCAGCAGATACAGCTCGGGGGAGGAGAAGGAAGCGGGGACGTTCGGAGCGATGGTGTTTGTCTTCCCGAGGCACCGCTACGCGTGACGAAGCCCTGCTGTCCTGGGGACGGCGGAGCACCTGCCTGCCATGGGAAGCGGTGAATGAATTCCTTGTTTTGCTGTGCTTCCATGCTTTACCTCTTAAACTGTCTTCATCTCAACCCACGAGTTTTCTCACTCTTCGATTTCCCCCCTCTGCTCACTGGAGGGGAGTGAGCGAGCGGCTGTGCGGGGCTGAGGTGCCGGCTGGGGTTAAACCACACCACCTTTGCAGGAGAGGGAACAGCACCCTGGAGTGGATCCTGCCTGCTCCCAGGCCGCTGGGGCGGGAGATGAGGCAGTGCTGGAGCCGCCCTGAAGAGAGGGACCCCCGGCAACGCGTGCTCCCTGATGGCTCCGGCGCCAAGAACTCCCCACGCGCTTGGAGACGGCTGTCTCCAACGTCAGGACATCCCTGGTGACCTTCGGCTGATCACTCTGACCCGCGGCACCCCTGCACTGCCTCCACCTCCGCGTACTGACAGACCTGCTCAGCACAGAGCGGGTCTGGGCAGGGCCCTCAGAGACCTCCTGCTCCTAAGCCCTGCTCAGCTTCCTCCCTGCGTCACCACCATTCCGGTGGAAGAGCTGCCCCCTCACATTCCCGGCTCCTTGGGAAACAGTTCTCCAGGTTTGCATTACCAGGACAGAGTTTGGCTTCTGAAAGGCTAAGGACTGGGGTCGGGTCTCCAGGCTCCCTCTCCTCTAACCCGTGCCTGTGCTGGAGAAATGCTGAGCCGTGCGCTGGCACGGGACGAGCCTTCTTGCTCCACGCAGGACTGTCCGTTACCGGCTCTCAGCCCTGGCGAGAGCCTCCTGCCTTTGTAGCGTCCCTCATGCAACGCCCACACGGACACCGCGTAGCGGCGCTGCCACGTACGGAGCCCTGCTGCCCAGCTCGGGCACCTGTAACGCAGCCTTCACTGTGGGCGGCCCTCTCCACCCAGAGCTGGGACCGTTAACAGCCAACGGGCTCTGCCCCCGCTAACTCGGCCATGCCCTTGGAGCTGCCCCCACAGCCTGCCCGCAGCGCAGGTACATCCTCAGGTGCTCCCTCGGCGCAGGGCGGCCGGGAGCAGCGGGCAGCTGGCATGGCGGCAGCAGCGGAGGCAGCGCCCGCACGCTGGACACGGCAGGGAGCGCAGCATCTGACTGAGGTCCAGAGGCCCGACCCGGGGGACCGAAGGATACTGTACGTTAGGACCCCACAGGCGGGGGACGTTCCTGTGGGAGGCATTTTCACCGTGGAGCAAACGCAAAGCAAGCACAACACCCAGGGAAGGCAGACCTGGAGATTCGCGGGCCCGGCTGGCAAACGGGCATTCCCGCCTGTGCCCGGGAGGAGCCCAGCACGACCGTGCCCACGTCGGCCTTTCTGCCGCCCGCCTGAGCCGTGCGTGGCTGCTCCCCACGGCGGCGGTGCCAGGTGGGAGGCTCACCCGCCGAGCTCCGGCTCCCTTGGGGCTGAGCCTTCCCGTGACAACTAGGGGATGGTGACCCGGGCCAGTCCCTTGGGGTGCACCATGCGTGCCTGTGTGGGGCGGACTGGGTGCTGGCTGGGAGGCTGACAGGGAAGGGAGGAGCCCCAGGATGTGCGGTTTCACTCACCCCCTTTTCTTCTCCGCATGGAGGCTTGGAATCAAGAAACAAAAGACAACATGAATGGCATGCACAGTTCCTGCGTTCATTCCCAGCTCCAGCCTCGCTGCCTGCCTGCTGTGCCTCTTCCCCGCACACTCTCCTGCCTCCCAGCATGCTGGCAGGATCAGGCCCTGGCAGCGGAACGCGTGCCTGCCATGCCAGGAGCTTTCGGGGGGAAGGCTCAGGCAGGGCAGGGGGTGCAGCGCCTTGTGCACCCCCTGGCACCGCTGCCGCTCCGTGGGAAGGCCAGCGCCCACCCTGGCCCCGCGCGGGCAGGGACTGACCCAGGCCGGGCTCTCCGCCAGCCACACCGCTGGGACCAGCCCTCCGGCGAGCCCCCCCTCACTCAGACCAGGACAGCAGAGCGAAGTGCGGTGTCAGAAGGCCAGGAGCAGGTCTGCACCACATTTAATGCCCAAGCCATGGAGAAACTCTTTTAAACGCTTTTAATTGCCCCTGCTCGCTGAGGAGACAGCAGTCCGCACGCCTCCCAAAGGCAGTTTCCTCGGCACCCAGTCAGCGCCAGGACTGCGGGACACGACTGCTTTGTTAGCAGCTTGCGGAGAATCCGCTTTTCCAAAGGGACTGGCACAACATGCAGCAAGAAAACATTAAGGTACGGCTACGGGCACACGGGATGTTCTGCAAGCTGCAGGACAGGGACAGGCTTCAAGGCAGAAGGGGCAGGGACCACCCGACAAAGCTCCCTTTAAGAAGCTGAAGATAGAAATGTCCCTTCCACCAACGCCACCGTCCCCTCGGAAGAGACCGGGCTCTAAACCTGCACACCGCTGAGGCGTGGGGATGCTGACCCGCATGAAAACCTTTGCAGTAAAAGCTGGAGGATCAACCGCCAGAAGACAAAGTGCGGGAGGAGGAAGAGCCCCCATTTTCCCTGTGCCGTGCTCCGTGGGGATGCGCGGTGGGACTGGCTACAGCTCGCTCCCTGATCCGCGGGACATGAGGCAGGGACTAACCGCCACCATTTCCTGGAAAACGCGTGCACCAACACCAGATCCCTCTCCAGGAGACCCAGGCACCTCCCAGTCCCTCTCCAGGCAGAAGAGAGGCAGCGCCTGGATGCAAAATCCTCAGGGAGACCTGAAGGACTCATCTTTAACGTATTCTCTGGCGGAGCTATTTCTCTGCTTTTCGTGACTTCCCTTTCCACGAGCTCGCTCCCCGCCCCCTCGAGCCCAGCAGCTCTGCTTGCCGGAACACATGCAAAGGGGGCCCCGTCCCTCGCACCGCTGCCGGTCTCCACGGTGCGGGTCGTCCCGCGGCGATGTCCCGCACCCCACTTGGCACCCTCAAGGCCAGGTGCCCCGGGTGGGGTGCCCGTCCCTCCGCGACGGCGCCTGCACAACATGCGTCAGGCTTCGACTCGGGCGCGATGCTCACCAAGGACGGGCACATGCAGCTGGGGAACACGTTCTCACAGAGGCAACATGCTGCCTGTGCGTGCAAGCAGGCACCCGTCACACCGGCTGGGAACTACGTTCGGGACCAGCAACCGAGAGTAAACACATGAACCCTGGGGTCTGTGCAGTATCTGTGCAAAGGGAAGAGCAAAATTGGAAGAAACGGGCTATTCGGAACACTCTCCCAACGGCTACTCGTGAACACAGCGCCTGCGGGTTTCCTAATACAGCTCTGGGGAAGTGGGGAACAGGCTGGGGTGAAAATCAAGGCAGTGGGCTCAGCATAAAGCAAACAAGTGGCCATCAGCCACTTCAATGCTGAGATTTATCCCTTCAAACCCACATCTGAGCGTGAGCCCAAACCCTCACGGCCGGTTTCTTTCAGGAGAACCCCGCAGGCGTGTAAAGCCTGGACGTGCATGTAGGACAGGGAGCAGAGCAGAGCGAGAAGGTCGTGGACCTTCCTTCAACGCCCTGAAAAAGAGAGGGGGTGCTGGGGTCTCTGCCTCGGTCCCTGCCTCTCAGGGCCCCCTGCAAGGCAGGACAGGGGTCTGCCGCGCGCCGTCTCCGTGCCGCGGCCAGCAAGCACATCTGTACACACCACCACGTTTTTGCACAGCAAAAACACAAATACCAACAGCAGGAGCGTGAGCCACGGCAGCAGGCGGTGCTGAGAGCAGCTCCCCCTCGCTCTGCCGATGCCCTTGGTGGGGGCTCGCGGCACCTCTGACCCCCGCCCCGCATCAGCCCTGAACAGCCAGTCTCGGCAGCGCCGACCTCGCGTGCGCCGGAGCCGCACGTCGGAGTGTGGCTGCCCCGAAGGCTCCCCTCAAAGGAGGGGTCCCTCCGCACCTTCTGCGCCCGGCAGGTCGCGAGGGCTGCCGCTCTGCTAGGCAGCCTCCCCGGCCGGCGGCTGTGCCGGCATTGCCAGCGCCAGCGGAGCGCCCTGCTCAGCTGCCCTGCGGCCTCTGCAGCGCACGGGGGACAACGCGCAGCAAAACGGGCAAACCGCCCTGTGCCGAGGGAAGGGAGTGCCGCTCGCAGGGCGTGGGAGCACGGGCACCCCTGCGGCCCTCGGCCGGGGGGAGCCCAGCGCACTGGGAAGGTGTGGGCTCAGCAAGGTCGCCAGAATCGATGGGAAGACCGAGGGGCTTCAGCACTGGGAACGTGGAAGCGAGGATGGGGAGGGGGTGGATAGGCTCTAAGAGAACACAGGAACATGTAGATGCAAGCTGGTATACCAAAGCATCTGGAAACGTGGGTAGGCTCTGTAGTGACAGCAGAACGTGTGAGTGTGTGTGCATATGCATGTGTGCGTGTAAGGGGGGAGGGCAGCCCATGGGGATGCCAGCGAATCTGGCAGCATGCGGTATCTGCCCGGAGGTAGAGGGAAATAAAAACAAGGGGCTGTTTGGAGTGCGGGAGGAGCAGGGTGCCCGATGGATGGGGCACGGGGGCGGTGAGCCTCTCCGCAAGCACGTGGAGGCACCCAGCATCCTTGCCCCCGGTCGCCTCTCCGGGAAGGCGGCACTGAAGGGGTGAACCGGCTGTGCGGGGGGCTCCCGCGACCCTGCGGCAGCGGGCTCCGGCCCCCTGCGCCACGCATGCCGCTAGGCGTGACGGAAACCAGCGCAGAAGGGGCGCACATCGCCTAGTGCTCCCGCACCCCTCTGGAAAACGGACGTTGGGCGACGGTGCTGCCCGCTCCGGCCACGGCCCCGCATGCTCCTCATGCGCCCCTGCATGCACGCGCGAGCCCCTGCCGCCGCTTACCCAGCTCTTCCAGCTCAGCCGTCATGGACTTGGAACGCAGCGTCAGGGTGGTGCTGGGCGCTCTCTTGGGAGGCGGCGGAGCTGAAAGGAAGAGAGACGGCATTTTGCATTTCTTGTCCAGGAACTTACGAGGAGTGGCCAGATGCAGATGCCACTTCTTCTCCACAGCCTGGATCTCCTCGTACTCGCGGGATGAGGAGTCGCACTGCTGCAGGATCTTATTGAGGCTGCGCGTGGAAGCAAACTTCTTCATGGTCTCGGTAGCACAGTCCCGGGGCACGGGGCAGGCCCCGGCGCAGAGGGGCCGGTGGCTCCCGCAGGCGCGTGCACGCTGCTCAGGCTCCCACGGCCCTCAGCGGAGGAGAGTCCAAGTCATGTCCCCAGGCTGCGCCTGCCCCCCTGCAGCTACCGGAGATGCTACGGCTATGAAAGCCTCTCGCGAATTAAATCTGTCTCAGGCAGCTGGCTGCCTGCCTGTGGGACTCAGCAAACAGCTTTGATGGCTGCTTCCCCTCCGCACACGCCATGGGTGGAGGGTAGGAGGGAGAAACAAGTCCAGCAGGCCTGATCTCAGTCTCTCATTCCCGCCTCGGCGCGGCGCATCCCCCAGCGAAACACAGCCCACCCACCCTCCTCTGCCGGCTCGGCCGTATCCAGGACGGGTGAGGCTCCCGCGGCCCTAGCGAAGCGCTGGAGGCAGCCGGCTCAGCGCCGGGCAGCGGAGGCACATGGCTGGCACGGGGCGGCGCGGTGCTGTGCCGGGGCGCGGGGCTGCCCCGAGGGGCTGCCTAGCCGGGCGTCCCGCGGGGCTGCCCCGGAGGCGCCGCATGCCATGAGCCCACTGGAGCAGGGACGAGTTGACGGCTCTTCCTCTTCACTTGGGGTGCCTCCTCCTCCTCGCGCTCGCTCGCTGACAATGCTGGATTCAACGCTCAGGCATTGCCATGGCAACCGGAGCTTCAGGCTTTGCTGGTGCCGCCTGCATCAGAGACCCCAACAGGGGCGGATTCAGCCAGAAAACGCCAGTCCCACACAGGCCTCCACCACCCGCGGCAAGAGGCGAGCCGCAGCCGAGGGGGACGGGGGGCTGCGCCCCCGGCCGTGCTGCAGCCACGGTCCTGCAGAGCGGACTCGGCTCCGGTCTCCGCGCCCTGTGCTGGAAGAGCGGCCGTCCAGCTCCGTGGGCTCAGGGCATGGGCAGCAGGTGGCGAGGGGCGGCGAGGGGCAGCCGCTCACCGGCTGCAGGGCTGGAAGCACTGGGAGAACCGGCGAGTGGCCCCGGCGGTGGTCCCAGCGCTGATTCCCGAGCCTCAGCCTTTCCCACGACTCGTGCTTTTGTGCCGTGACAATATAATTACAGCTCTTAGTGTCAGCGCGCAGCGCTGCCTCCCTCCCCCACGCCCTGCGTGCTGCGCTGCGAGCGCCCCGCTCCCGCCCCCCCGCGCCTCCCGTCCCCCCGCGCCGGGCACCCAGCCGCGCTCCCCCCTGCCTTGTGCTGCCAGATGTGCCCCGTCTTCTGCAGCTCGTTGCCCCTGGATGAGGCCCTACCCTACCCTACCCACAGACAGCTGCTGCCAGATGTGCCTCTGCACTCCACCACCGGCTGCTCCCAGATGTTGCCCTGCCTTCCACCGCCAGCCCCCGCGTTCCACCTCCGCCTGCCCCTGGATGAGGTCCTACCCACAGCCAGCTGCTCCCAGATGTGCCCCCCGCCTCCCTCGCTGGCTGTCCTCGGATGCGCCCCTGCCCTCCACAGCTGTACGCCGTGATGTGCCCCCGCACACAGCTGGCTGCCTCCCACCCAGCTGCCCTCCAGATGTGCCCCCGCCCTCCTCAGCTGGACAGCCCCTGCCCCCAGGGGCCATGAGCACGTCAGCCCACCACCAAACTCCCCCTCGGGACCCACCTCTGGCCGAGGGTCTCCGCTCTGCCCTCAGGACCCAGGGATGATGGGGCCCGGAGCCTTCCGGGGCCTCATGGTCGCCTGCCCGCCCCGAGCGAGTGCGAGTGCCACACGTTGCCTTGCCGGCAGCCCCAGGAGTGGCCGTTCCCCCAGGAGCTCCCAGCCCGTGGGGCAGCTCCCGGCCACGGCATTCCCGAGAGAGGACAGGCTCCACCCTGGCAGCCCCCACGGCCACAGTGCTGTCGTCCACGCGGGCACCCCCCGCACCCCTGTGGGCGCCGTCCTCCGCCCCAACACCCCCTGCATCCCCACAGGGACAGGTCTGCACCCTGACAGCCCCACGCTTAGCTGGGGCAGCTCTCCATCACCCCTCCGCCCCCAGCGGTGCCGTGTCTCTGCCACAACAGCCCCTGCACCCCAAAGCAGGGCAGTGCCCCCACCACGACCCCCCTCAGGGCAGGGGGAGTCTCTGCTCTCCAGCACAGCGTGCCACTGGCACCACGGGCCGCGGGCGCCAGGAGCGGCTCTGCTGCTGAGGAGGAGCCTGATCCAACCTTTGCCGAGCACGCCCAGCCCCGGTGTGAGAATGGAGCTGCTGCTGTCCCGCAGCCCGGCTGCGGACGGGACCTGCAGGAGGCCTGGCCAGTGGTCACCGGCTGTGCCCGGCTTCCCCAGCGTCAGCAGCAGTGCCTCGCCACTCATCTGCCCGACCACCGCTCCCGTCCCCCCTGCGCCGCTCCCCGCCACAGCCGCCGGGTGCCGGCGCGTCCCAGTGCGGCAGCGCTGTGCGTGTGGCTGTTTCTGTGCTCGGGACGGGCAGGCCTTCCCCTCGCGGTGCCCTTGTCCCTCTCCAGCTGCAGCTCGGCAGCCTCACGGCCGTCCACCTGTGCCGGCCTCCTCCCAGCAGACCCATGGGCTTCTGCACGCCTGCTGACACTTGGGCAACGCAAGCCCCGTTCAGAGAACCGCGGGACTCCACACCTACCCTTCTTCCGAACAACTTCTTCTGACTCTGGCTTGCGGCTGACGGAGACAACCTTCATCACCAGGTGGTTCCCCCCTTGCCGGATCAAGGAGACCACCTGCTTGTGCCCCACCTTCACCACGTTGACACCATTCACCTAGGACACAAACAGAAAGAGAGCAGTGTAAAGGCTGGCTGCCGCAAGGGCAGCGGGCGCGGGGCAAGACCAACGGACGTCGAGCCACAAAACCAGATGATTTTGCATCTCTGCACCTGTTTTCACAGCCTAGCACGTTTCTGTACCTAAGGCATCCCTGTGGGATGTCACCTACCGGGGCCACAACCTTCTGGAGAAGCTGAGGAAGCTGCAACGGCCCAGTGCAAACCAGCGTGCACCAGGGCTGCGGCCGGCCGGCAGAGCCGGACCTCCCCCTTCCTACCGGGCCGTCAAGGCAGATCACCAAAAATTGGGCATTTCCAAGTTCTGCGGGGGTACTTGGCAACCACGGGGGAGACTCCGGGACCTGCACGTCTCGAGCTGCGCCGCAGGCCCGCAAGAGGCACTGGGAAAGCACAGGCACCGGGCAGAGCAGCGTGCAGAGGGACGGGCACGGAGCCACTCGCCCCGAACAGCTCAGCCGCCCTGTCCCCACCAGCAGCACATCCGTATCCACACTGTACAGACGGAGACGCTTCTCTGCAACCGTAGCCATCGACCTGCTGACCGACTCCTTCCACAGGGTCCGCAGGACACACGAAGCTCATTCCCGTCGCTGTTCCTAGCGCTAGCATAACCCGTTCGTTTCTCAGCCAAGGAGCACCGGGTGGTGATGGCAGGCTAGGCAACTTCAGACACAAGCCAAGAAACAAACGGGAAAACGCAACCTCAGTGCGTGGGTATCTACCAAGGAGCCACGAACGCAAGGGTCTCCACGGGGCATTAACAGACGGACCCTCCCTTTGGGTGACTGAGGACTGGGTGTAACGGGCGCGAGGATGCCGCAGTTCAGACGCTTCACCGCTGGAAAAACTGGTTTCAACTTTTGCAGCTCAGTCACCCACTTTGTAAAAGAACCAGACGTGTTTGCACGCTCTGGCGCTCGCTTCTGCACTGCGCTGTGTACTCCAGGACTGCTGCCGCTCTCGGTGCAAGGTAACAACCGACGGCAAATGAGAGACAAGTGATCATCTACGGGCAGTGAATATAGAAGCACTTATGTTAACGTTTACGTTAACACTTGAGTTTTCAGAAGCGGAGCACTCAAAAGACAGCTAAGGGCAGTATTTGGCTTGTCCACGCAACACTAACTCCGTCACCTCAAGTTCAAGACCAGAGGCATCGCAGCTAAGCTGCCGCCAGCCACCAGCTCCAGGCCTCAAAGACACCAGGAGACGGAGAACCCAGCCTTCCCTCTGCAGGTTTGCTCCACATGTTTAGCAATTCCCACCGCTTAAAAAATCCCAAACCCGTTCCTACATCGCTGTCAAGGCATCCGTTTTCAGACACACGCTCTTGCGCACGGTCCCGCCCCCGTCACTGCCGGCAGCGTCCCGGTGCCACGGCGCGCGGGGTGCCCAGCACCACCGCCTGAAATGCGGACTCGTCCTGGATGCTGGGAACGCCAGTGTTCCCAGAACGTTCGGGTTTTATGTGCTTCAACTCCAGCTGGAGATGTTTTGTCTTAAGAGTGAAGTCTGAAGTGTTTTTATTAACATTAATTCAAGGCAGACCGAACTCTTGTTTAAATAGTTAAAAGTACGTGGGCTACAGCATTTGTAACACGTGAGCTGTAGTGCTGGTTCTAAGAAAAACTGTAAAAAATATAAAAATGAAAAAAAGGGTTGAATTAAATTCCATTTCAGAAGATGCAAATCTTTTGAAATAATCATTTTATCTCAAATATTCAATTGATTCTGGTTCAATAATTGATTCAATAATTATTCAATTTTCATGGAAACACGCGTTTTCCTCAGAAAATTTGTTTTTGATGGAATTACCAGCCGAATCCAGTTAAACCACCTCTTAAACTTTTTTTTGGGGCGGACTGGGTGGCACAGATTGAGTCCTGGCACCCGGTCATCCCGTATTTTCTCCTGCTCGTAACCCGCCCCAGCAGTTTTTCTCCGCCAGCCCTTCAGCTTTCCGCAGCCCCTTCGCACAGCAGAGCCCAGGGCTGCACGGGGTCCCCAGCAGCGCAGCTCGCGCGTCCCCCGCACATCTGTTATTTATCAGCCGCGATTTCAGGTTCATTCCTAGGACCTGAATGAAATCGCCGAGCAGCGTCGGGTCCTGAGTGAAGCCAGGAGAGACGCACTGGGAACCCCGGCTGGCGACGGCTCCTTGCTCGCAGGTACCAGCCGAGACCCCGCCGCCCGCCGATCCACGAACCGCTTCCCAGGCGCTCCGCTGGTTTTGTACCGCCGGGTTTTGTAACGGAGATGTTACACAGTGGCAAACAAAACCCGTTACAGGTACACAGCTACCTTTGCCAAAAACATCTGACGCCTCAAAGAATGAAACGAAATTTGCTCCGAGGCTTTCCGCTGGTAATTACATTCTACTCTTTAACTCTTTTATCAACCGCCTGCAGCATCTGGCTGTTTATTTTTTGCCAGGTTTGTTGTTAACTGGATCGTCCCTTTGCCGCTGCCGAATGCCAGCGCTCTGCCCCTCTCCTGGCACTGCCCCAGCCTCGTTCAATTACGAAACGCAAACACTGAAAAATTACCACCTGGAAGATGCTCCCAGCCTCAGTTACTAATGGCTTGGGAAGCGTTTCATCATCCGCATGTGATACACGGCCACCACCCTGCTCCCTTCCAAATAAAGAACAGAAATACCGACAGCACCAGCCTGTGCTTTCTGTTTCCTTTTTAACCACCCCAACGTGTGGACCCCAACGGGCAGCAGTTCAGATTTTCCAGGTTACTCGAATGCAGAGAAGCAGGAGCGGGAGGGTCCGGCCCTGCGGGCTGGGGAGGCGAGACCTCCTCCCTCTGCTCCATCATGGCGCGGCACTGGCGGCACGAGCCAGGGCACGCGGCCTCCGGGAGAGCGAGCGCCCAGCGCTGCGGCACGCGCCGCCTGGCAGAAGCCCGACCCCAGCCCCACATCCTGTTGGTGTTCTGGCAGACTGCTGGCGGTTGTGCCGACAGCCGAGCAACAGATGGAAAATGTGGATTTTCGGTTGTTTGTAACTCGGTGAGATCAGGGATGAGGAAAAGGCACCAACGCGGTCACACAGCTTTTTGCCCGATGTGTTCCAAACGCGCCTGTAGATGGACAACTCCTACAAAAGCCGTACGACACCAACTTGGCCTGTGCTGTGCGACTTCATCCACCGCTGAGCTTGACTGTCTGGAGCACGAAAAGGCAGCCGCGGTGAGAGCAACGGCAGCTTTACGAAGCATGCCGAGGGCCAGCCGTGAAAGACAAGAAGAACACGGCACAGGGGCCAGTAAGCGCAGAGAGCCGCAGTGCCACGCTTGCCCGGGACCGCCAGCTTGGCCCTGTGGCTCTCCAGAACACCCCTGGCCAGAAGGACGTCATCCCCAAGCCACAGCCAAACCAGCCAGGAACACGCCAGAGCTGGGTTAGCTTACAAAAGCTGCCAAGGAAAGCTTGGTCACTGGAGTGTGGCTGTGAATAATTTGGCCTATGGGAAAAAAATAGCACCTGTGCTGCCGTTTAAAACAGAGGGAAGAGCACGGTAAAGGTCTCTCAGCGACAGCCTCAAAGTATCAGTCCCATGTTGCCAGGCCTGTTCGCTGAAAGACGGAGTAAAACCAAGCAGGTGCTCAGACCGCAGGAAACTGGAGGTCAACGCGAGCGGCAGGAACGGCACCTTGAAAAGATGCCGATCAGAAAAGCAGTCAAGAGGCTAACGTAACCCGGGAGGTCAAGCACGAATGTTATACAGCAAAGCCGGCCCCAGAGGAGACCGGACAGGCACTTGCTTCTACGATGCAAGAACGTCTGGGCAAAAAACCCCGATTTCTGACAAATACAAACCCCTGATTCACCGCCGGCTCCTGGTGATACCCAGAAGACGAAGTACAGAGCTCTGCAGCTGCAAACAGCTTTGGCTGAACACTCATCCGAGCAAGGTTTCTCTAATAGCTACTCTTGAAAAATTCAAAATACCAAGAGAAGAACACGCCTGATAAACAGGTTCGCTCACCGAGAAGTCAGCGTGGAGATTTTCAGTTCTTTTTCAGCTTCAAAGCTGCGCTGAGTCAATACGGCATGACAAACCACGTGTGCTGAGATCACAGAGCCTGGCACCCAGGCTGGGTTTGTAACCGACGGGGAGCAGAGCCCTCGCCAACAGCGAGCAAACTGGCGGCTCGAGACGCTGCTCCGCAGCGGCAAGGGGGATGCCACACCAGCACTT
Organism: Steatornis caripensis; assembly: GCA_013398225.1. Classification (NCBI taxonomy): domain Eukaryota; kingdom Metazoa; phylum Chordata; class Aves; order Caprimulgiformes; family Steatornithidae; genus Steatornis; species Steatornis caripensis. The sequence goes on from VZSC01010573.1 coordinate 42,488, forward strand.
CCCGCCCGCCCGTGGCCACCAGAAGCCACCGCAGACCCCGGGTGAAAGGTGCCCGAGAGCGAGCAGGGGCTGCCGGCTGCTGACGCTGCTGATCTGCCGAACCGGGAGAGGATCTCAGCCAAGCCACCCCCACCTCCAGCAGCAACGAAACGTCAGAACTGCGCTCTCAGGAGCACAATACCATCTCCCACAGGAGGAAGAAAAGCGCTCCGACAAAAAAAGGGGAGGCAGCAAAACGAACAAAGCGAACAGCTTTATCCTTCTGAGCGGACCCGTGCCCGGAGCACCCCTCTGACACAGCCAGCCTGCGGCTGCCTGTCGTCGGCAGAGCCACACCGGGGAACTGCCCGAGGCGCACACACACAAGAATCCGTTCCTGGTCCCAGACTGTGAAGCACAGAGATGAGTCTTCAAGAAGAATCTTCAAGAATCTTCAAGAAGGCCGGCGGCTGAGGGTCCTGCCCATGGAATGCAACACTGCAAGCGACTGCTGGCCCTCAGACCGGCAGGTGTTGGAATGAAGGGTCAGACAGGCAGTGCTGGAAATGTGGCTGGTTTTGAACCAACAATAAACAAAACCTTCCAGTTTCCTGGACACAACCGCCTGATGGGGGTGCCCTGCCCTTGGAGATACGCTTTTGGCCTGCAAGAAGCCAACAGATCAAGAATCAAACCATGCAGAAAGTGGCTACAAAACAGAAAAGAACACACGCAGAAATGGGAAGACACCGTATCCAAGTCTGGGCATTATAAACTGCTGCAGCTGTCTTCTCAGTAGCCAAGCGATGCATCGCTGCCGGTGAGCTCCAGGACTCCCCCCAAACTGAGGGAGAGGGCACAGGGCGGCAGATGGGCCACCGCGCAGGTGCACGCAAAGTAAAGTTTCTAGGGAGGAGCCATCTGAACCTGCTGCACGACGCTGAACACGGCCCTGGCGGGTACGGCTCCAGACAGGTCTTGGAGCTGACACTGACAGCTCTCAGAACTCCTGGCTTCAGTGCACACCAGCAGCCAAGGCAGCCAGCAAAACAGATGAGGGAAGAGACGGAAAGCAAGGTGGGCAACGTCGTGTGGGGCCACGGTGATCCTGCACAGGCGCGCCTTCAGCGCTGCGTGCGGGTCTGGTTCAGCATCTCAAGGACGAGGCGGTGGAACTAGAGGAGGGCAACTGAAACGGCCAAGGGGACGGAGCAACTGCCCCCCGACGGCAGACTGGGAAGGCTGGGACTCTCCAGTCTGGAGAAGAGACGGAGCAGGTTCACGCGTGGCCAAGGCTTACAAACCCCCCGAGGCAGTGGACACAGCGAAGGCAGAGCTGCTGATCACCAGGTCCTGCAGCTTTAGGAGGAGAGGGCTCGGTGAGACTCGCGGCAGATCAGGTAAAACCAGGCAAAAGCAAGACTTCTTCATGCAGCAGGCGACGGTCGTCTGGAGCTCACGCCATGGGAGGCCCTGGAGGTGGGCAGTACCGGCAGGTCCAGAGCGAGATCGGAGGAACTCGTGGAGAGCAGGTCCTTGCACAGACACCAACGGGACTGAGCAGGGTCACTCCTGCTAACGTCCCCGGTACGGAGATGTTGGGTGCTGGAAGGCACGAGGGGAATGGACCCCCCAAAACGGCCAGGCGCGTGTGATCTCCTTAATTAATAGCGTCTTGTCAAGGACAGGGAACTGGGCTAACGGACTGTCGCTCTGGCCCAGTGGGACATTTCACTCCCTGAGTCTGATCCCTGCCAGCAAGGTGATAAGGACAGGAAGCTTTACTAGTCCGTCACAGCAGATGGTGTCCCCATTCTCCTGATGATCTCAGCAGCTTTTCTATGCTCCTGTTCCAGCCTCAATTCATCTTCCTTGAACACAGACTTCTGGGGCAGTGGACATTACTCCAGATGAGCTCTTAGGTGACTTCAGTAACAGCACTAATACCTCCCCACTGTGACTGACCAACGAACCCCTACAGCAGCAAAGACCCAAGGGCTCTGTGCTCCTGAAGCTCAGGGAGAAACGTAGGGAGCGACTGACCAGAGCTGTTGCAACGAAAGCTGAACCAACCTCAACACCAAGGGGACCGGAGGGCAGCCTTTGGTTTAGATCAGCTGGCTACAGCAGCGGACAGACTCATCGAGCTGTGCCAGGCGAGTGGATCAGTTGCCGGAACCAGCTGACTGGGTCAACCGGCTCTGTAACTTCACCCTTGAAGCAACGGGAAGAGCGCAAAAGTCGTCCTGAGTTAGCACGACCACAACAAGGGAGAAGGACTGTACAACTGGATTAGCCCATCAGAGAACAGAAAAAACGAACAACCAACAGAAAGAAAACAGCTGGTGTCACCCCACTTACACCATCGAGGTGACTGGGGACAGCCAGAGCAATGACGGCGAGCAGATTGCGGAGACTGGCAACAAGAATCACATCTGTAGGGTGACTCAGCTGTACGCTGCATCTGCTATACTCTGCTAGGTGGTATTAATGATATGTAAATATAATTTATATTTGCACTTAATTTAAGTACATTGCTGTACCACTCTGCTAAATCAAAACCCCATGTCATGTCAAATAACTTCAAATAAGTGACTCCAGTATGAAACACCGAACCCGCCACGTGTGGAAGGCAGCTGGACTGGACAGAGTACTGGGCTGTGACCTGCGCCAGCACACCCGGCTATCCTAAAGCACCAGAAAACTTCCTCCTCAAGGAGATGCCACCTATGTGGAGATCAACGCTACACCCACGCGGGCCCTAGCGTGGTGCCAGCAGTGCTGGGACGAACAAAACGTTCCCAGCTAAAGCCAGGATGTGGGAAAAAGAGAAGAGAAATCTCTGTCCCCAGGCAAGGCTGGAATCCTTTCATGGCGACCGGTATCCAAGGCTGTGACAATGCAGCGTTTGATTGCTGACGGAGGATAAGGGTACCATCCTTGCGGCTTCAGCAAGCATGCCGTGGTCCGTTCTGGACACTTCATTACGCAAGTGGTGTTAAGCAGTGAGAAGCAGCTTTGAGAAATGCACGGTATTAGCAGAAAACCCCACGGGTTGAGTTCTGAGGAAAGGCTGAGAGCGCCGCGCATTACGTGGTATCTGTCCGTCCCGTCATCACGCGGTACCTGTCTGTACGTAAGAAGCCTCACCTGACAACGAATCACCCGAGTCACTCACGTGCCCAGGAATGAGAAGTTACTTAGAGGAACGTAAGCTCTGAAGCCTGAATGAAGTTTTTTCTGCTCCAGAGCTCCACTACGGCCACCCGCCGGCAGCACTACGGGTCCAGCAACCAGGACGCGCACAGACCCAGGCAAAACCCAGGGGGGCTCTGGGGGTGAATCTTCACCAACAGGAACAAACCCGTACGACACTGCGGAGAGCTGAGCTCTCTGGATTTCTGACTGCCAACCTCACCCTTTCAGCACCTCAAAGCACTCGCACTGGAGAAAAGCTGCAAGGTTATCCAGACCCTAAGATGCTCCTTCTGAGAAGCTGAGCTCTGAACCGTCTTTCCCACCTCTCCCAGGGAATCTCATTCTCTGGGCTTTGCACGTACTGGTGCAGAAATGCGTTGAAACAGGATTTCACTAAACTCCAGGACTCTGGTTACCCAGGGGATCTTCGGCACACGCCCTGAGATCTGCAATGAGCTGTCTCCCTCCAAGCCGGGCGATGGAATTAAATACCCATGCGCCACAGCTATTGCCCTCACCAGCCCTGCTTCGATACGCTGAGCAAGACGGGCTCCTTAAGCCTCAAACCTTTCTTCAGCTCGTGAATCATTCCGAGGGCCTTTCAGAATTCCGCTCAGTGACGCCAGGTTCAGCCCGCGGTGTGAACGCCTGACTCGCACAAAGTGCCGCTGCAGTGATCTTCCACCGCTGCAACCAGAATACGGCAGTTCACGTAACTCTGGAAGTTTGTCCTTTACACAGACAACATCTCTCCGCCACATCTAAGCAATCAACCAACGTCAACACAATTATCTCGGAGAAACTCGTGTCCTTTGCTGAAGCACACTTCTCCAGGGTAGCTTCCTATCCTGTAACCCACGTTCTCCGCTGGCGGACACGTCACCTTGCACGGCCTGCGGGAACACGGCTCCTTCAGCAGGGAAGCCAGACCAGCAGCAGTCACGTTACAGTTAGCTCTTTCCCCACTGGTATCTGCGATCCTTACAAGCACGGGGGTTTTGTCCCTATTTTGAAACACCAACCGAGGTGTCGAGCTGCGGGCACCACAAAATGTAGTGAGGCCTTGCTGGTGACGGCCCCCGCGCTGGCGCCTTCTCAGCAGCTGCTTTCTGAACCGTGCCCCTGCACGACTTCGCAGCGCTTCGAAGCCGCGTCCCTTCCGTTAATCCCGTTTATTGTAAGGTTATTCATACACAAGTCACATGGTTATTAAGGAAGTCAAAACTCCCCACGTGAACGCAGTCCTCGCTTTAACGAGCCGTACGGTGCTGTGGAGGAAAGACACCCGGTTTGTCTCCACCTTCCGAGGAACTGCACGGTATGATACTAATTGCATTTTCATTCTCTAATTCTTTGTTGATTGTGCTCCAAATTAATTGCTTCATTATCTCACCCAGCTCCGATGCTGAGCTAAACAAGCTACAATTTCCCGAATCACCTATTCTATACCCTCAGAATATTAGAATAGCGACAGCCCTCTACCAACTCCTCAGAATTTCATAGATTAGCAAGATTTTGAGGTATTAACATCCGCGGTTCAGACAACTCCTCAGCTAGGCTCTTTTAGACACTCGGGGATATGTTATTCAAGCCTGTTAATTTGAGTATGTTTATTTTTAGCAAATACTATCTCACTTTCTCCTTGGTTACAGCTGGGAAACTTTCTGTTCCAAGCACATCATATGGATAGATACATCCTCCTGATTTGTTCCAAACTCAGAACAGAACACTTCTGCCTTTTTTTTTTCCTTTTGCACCAGAATATACGATTTTATCATTTACATATAGAAATGGATCTCTACCAGACTTTTTTTTTATTTCCTTCTAATGCTCCAGAATTTCTTATTATCTTTACATATTGGCCTTTGATATTTCCTTTGGCTCCCCTTATCAACCTCCTACACACTTTAGCTCAAATTAACCGCATTTCCTTCTCCTTCACTTGCTAACCTTTCCAGTAAGCAGGGGATACATGTGTCTGTAAGCAATATTTAACTGCTCCTTCGTTATCTCACAAGTGGGTGATGTCTTGCCCAGCAGATTCCCCCACCCCCCACCCCCCATTTTTGGACTGCGTTTGGCAGCGTGTCCTCAAATAACCCTTAGATTTTTGTTAATTATGTAAAATTTAGTTCCCAAATATCCAAACCACCGAGGTTCAGAAAAATGGCGCTCGTCCCTCCGCAGGAGACACTCACGGGTTGCTGACATGCTCTGCTCGTGATCGGCACAGCCTGAGCCCGACCAGCAGATCTGCTGCTCCACCTGCACGTTTTTATCGCAGCCATCAATTCTTCTTTTTTTAATGTGTCAAATGAAATTAATACTAGATTACACTATCTCGCAGCAGCGGTATTTCACTAGGGGCAGAAGAGACACTCAGGGACGTTCCCCTGCTGCACTGACCGCTGCCGCAGCCACGTCCCCGTGAGCCCAGTGCAAGGCGCCGCGGGGTCTCCGCAGCACCGACGTAGGCACCGCCCCGGAGCCTCTCGCCGCCCGACGCACCCCATCTCGCCGCCCGACGCACCCCACTGCCCTGGTGCAAGATCCCAGGGTGATTGTGAAAGGCAGTTTTCTTCTAACAGTGCTTTTGTAGGACTATACAATACAGACCTAAGTAATTCCTAGAAAATTCCACAAATTCATATCCATATCTGTATCCAATGTCGTAAGTCCCGTGCGTATACGCACACACGCTCAGTGTTGTACAGAACGGGAGCGTACGCACAAAGGCTCTTGCCTACCTCAGTAGTTGCAGGCTCCTCAAGGAAATAAATCAAGGATCTAAAACCTGCCAGGCTCAGAGGACGATACAAGGCCAGACGCTACCGACCGTGCTCTCGGGTCCCGGTCAGACCAAGTGGGACCTCCACAACCCCACGCCCCGGTAGGTCTGATCTAGTCCTGAACTGCGGCGCTTGCACAGCCTGGCGCTGCCCCGCTGACTCCAGTGTGGCGGGTGAGCGCTGAACGCATGGCAGCATGATTGTCCGTGTGTATTCTGCTCTGGTGCTGGGCACGGAGAGGCAGTCACCCGGATGCCCTGCGCAGCAGCTACCAGATTCGAATTCCGCTTTTGAATGAAGGCACCTCAATAAAGCCCATTGCCGAGCTCTGCGTGACCGCCTCAATCTTTGCAGTTTGAAACCTTCCCTCAAGACAGACCCCGTGTTCGTGCTACCGCGTGTCACGCAGCTGCGCTCGCCGCACCAGTCACACCCACTTCCCCCGCCTTTCAAAGACGACCTACCCGTGCGTGGAGCACCTTCACAATGCACTGCCCACAAGCGCTTCCAAGCTCTGGTCGAGTACCCATCGCAGGACTCACGCACGGACACTCCCTGCCTTCGCAGTCGCTGTGGGATTTGTCGACCCAGGCTGCCCGAGCGCAGTACGGAAGGGTAAAGCCCACCTACTCCCAGCGTTCCGCCAAACCTTCCAGTCCTGAGTGAAAGAGCCCAGAAGCCGTTGTGACTGTGTGCTGGACACCAAATTCCTGGGAACGTGCAGTCCTGAGCAGTCACCTTCCTTCCTCCTCCAATTCACTCACCTCTGTGTGTGCTCACCAACGGCTGCTGCCACGCAGCAGCATCGAAGTGATGAGGTGACAACGGCAGGTCGAGCCCCTAGCTGGGGAGGGGACAGCACGGCTCTCCCCAACGCTGTGTCTCACCCGAACGGTGCAGCGCTGGCAGTGACGTTAAGTGCGGGATGCACTGAACTCAACAATGGAGACACTTCCCAAAGGCAGCCTGGAGGACGCCTGAGCCCCACTGACACGTGGCTGGAGAGGTGGTGGCAGTTCCACCGCGGCTTCCAAAGCCTCGCCCTGCGCTGCTGTCCGGTAAGACAGACGGTCTCCGCACTCGGGTGCTGCCGTCTCAGACACCTCTGCTGCAGAACGCGCGAGATGCAAAGGTCTTCCTAACAGATTTTGTCAAAAAGACAAGGAAGAACAAAAGCCGTTTAAAACGGAGAGAGCACTCTGCTTGGAAGAGCAAAAACACCCAGACAAGATGTAATTCAGAGGCCACCTTGGCTAAAACCTTCAGTGCTTCTGCTAGGAGAGCTGGGGCTGGAAAAGAGTGAGGAACCTCATCTAGGGCTCTTCCTCACCACCCTAGCCCACGTCAGCGTGCCGGGGGAGGCTGCCACCAGCCGTGGGACAAAGACACCGTACGTCAGCCAGAACTACCGTGCTGGGAGGTTTGCTGCCTGCCCAGGCCCTGGATTGGCAGTGCTGTGGAAAGATTTTGGGACTCCTCTGTGCTTCTGATTAGCACCCCTTGCTGCTCATCCAGGTGGGTAACGCGATAGAGCCAGGAACAGCCTGGAGCAGCTCGAAGGCGACTGCTGGGCTTCGGGGTTAAGGGTGACGGAGACAAAGCGAGAGCGTGTTCCAGCTATGTTCTCAACAGAGTCTGTCCCCAAAACCTCTTCTGGCTGAAGTAAAGACCTGCTGTGGGGTACACACATCTGCCGGATCGATGCCCGGCCATGCAGCTGGTGCTGCCAGCTACGATTCAGCTTCCTTGATCCTGGGGCCTCACCGGAGGATGATGGAAGGCTACCAGCAAGAGAAAGACCCTGTGTAACTGCGAGAGGGAAGAACACTTTGCGACCACGCATGCTGATGTGGAGAGAAGGGTTTTAAACTGGGTTCATCGGAGAACGGGGACCTAAGCCCAGAGATAAGAGAGGACGGTATGGAGGAGGTACACCAGTGAAGGTCCACAGGAGGACGGGCATTTTCTTGTCCAGAGGACCGGGCACTCAGAAGCTTTCCTCAGGTTCACAGGGCACGGACAGCAAACACAAGGAACTGCACGGCCTGCTGCGGTCGCAGGGCTATGTTGTGGTTGGACTCAGAGACTCGGGACAGCGTGCGTTGATCAGGACGTGGCCACAGCTGCCTGCAGGCTCTTCGGGAAGGACAGGCAGGGGCGGGAGGTGTCTCCACGTGACGGAGCTCCCAGCCGCACACAACCGTGCGGGAGCAGACACGGGGCTGGCGAGCCTCTGGGTTGAGGCTAAGAACAGGGGGGGCACTGGGTCTGTTACCACCGCCCGAGAGGCGGCGGTGGGCGAGGTTGCCCCCGAAGCACTAGCGGACATCTTGCAAGCCCTCATCCTCTCTGGGATTTCGACTGTCCAGACATCTGCTGGGAAGGCAAAGGATCACTCGCCAGGGAATCCAGAAGGCTCCCAGACCGCTGCTGACAGTTTCCTGACACAAACACCGGCTGCTAGAGGTGACCTTCTGCTTGCCTGGCTGCTCACCAACAGAGGAAAACTGGGCGGAACGTGGTCCCAGGGCAGCTCGGGCTGCAACTGCAAGATGGCCGCTCGGAGCCTCTGGAGGCAGGCCTGAGAGGCGAGCAGCAGAGCTGGGATCCTGCGGCTCCCGACAGACTTGAGCTTCCTGGGAAGCAGCCCAAAGGGCAGCGGGCGCTGGTTTTCAAAGAAAAACGTCTGAGATGTCAGCAACAACCCACCCACTCTGTCACTCAGGAGAACCGGGTATTTTTGCAGAAGGCTCGCTTGATACGGTAGCAAGCCTCTTAATGAACTAAAATGCAAAGAGCACATGCAAGGAGGAGAAACAGTGACAGGCACCACAGCAACAAACACATTGCTCAAGCACTAGCGACAGTATGAGGAAGGCCGAAGCCCAGCTGGAGCAAAGACTATCAAAAGACATTATGCAGAAGAAGGACATCTTGTAGTGGTACACTGGCACCAAAAGGAAGTTCAGGGAAGGTGCGAGCGTGCCGATGAAAAATCAGCCACGGACAGTACAGACGTGACCCAGGTGCTTAACTTCACTTTATGTCTCGGTGTTCATGGACGAAGTGTGCTCCGACACCTCGGAGTGCAGCGGACAATGTAAGGTGGGCAGCCAGCAGCAGGGAAGCAACAGGTCAGGGACTTCTCATAAGAGCCGCTGCACCCAGGTCCACAGGCCCGGTGGGATTCAGCAGAGGGGGCGGAGGGAGCCGCCGAAGCGATCGTGAGGCCGCTGTCTATTCCCTAGGAGATACCAGGGTGATCTGGAAGGTCCCTGCCAGCTGGTCCTGAGTGTGACGCTCATCTTTGAGAAGGGAAGGACAGTCAGCCCTTCCTCAGCCCCGTTAAGACCACGGAGCACGTCTTCTTCATGCGCAGACATGTGAAGGACAAGGTGGCAAACGGGAACGCTCAATATGGATTTCCCAACAGCAAACTGTGCTTGACCGATACAGCTGTTTTCTGTGACCAAACAAGCAGTTCTGTGGGCAAGGGGAGAGTGGTGGACGGGACACACCGCGACTCCAGCAAGGCTTCTGACACCAACCCCCACAGCACTCTCATTTGGAAACTGAGGAGCTATGGACCGGGTGCAGGGACAGCTAGGTGGGCTGAGAACTGACCCAGTCGCCATGCGAAAAGGTCGAGATCAATGCCCGGGTAGCTGGCAACGAGCAGAGCGCTCTAGAGGCCAGTCCCGAGGCTCATCTTGTTCAACACCCTCACCAACAACACAGAGGACACAGAGGACACCCTCGGTAGAAGCGCACGTGATATTAAAGCAGGAGGAGCGCCTGACACGGTGAAACGCAGAGCTTCGAACCAGAGGGGTCTTGAGAAACCTGAGGACCTGAAATCTCACAAAGTTCAACAACAGGAAGAAGAACGGTGCGTGTCTGGGGCAGACCAACCCAACACAGTGGTCCAGGCTCAGGAGACACTGCCCGAGCAGCAGGTCTCCTGAAGAGGCTGAAAAGGGGTTTACGACGCCTGCCAGCCCGACCGCGAGCCCGCAGGGCATTCACACAGAGAACAAGGCAAGCTGCATCCTGGGCTACATAAGCGGCCCGGCCAACAGACTGAGGGAAGTTATTGCCCCTCTTTACTTGGCACCCGTGAGGTTGCAGCTGGACTACGATGTTCAGTTTTTGGCCATCAAGTTCAAAAGAGATGGGGAGAAACTGAAGAAGGTCCACACTCGGATCGCCTGACAAAAGAAGGCAAGCAGCCCACAACTGCTTGCAGGGCACTTACAAAGATGACTGAGCCAAACTCTTCCTGGAAGAAGCAGACGATGTAAAGAATGTGGTCAACAGCCACAAATTGTGGTTTGGGAGGTGCAGGCTGGACTTGCACTTTAGCAAAAAACAATTCCCCAGGAAGGCAGTACAGCCCCAGAACAGGCCACCGGGAAGCCTCCAGAAAGCACCACCATCCTCCTGCAGGTGCTTTCCTGCAGAAGTTTCCAAGGCTTGGCTGGACAGAGCCACGGCTGACCTAACACAGTCCTTCTCGGCGCACGATCTCAGAGAACCTTTCCAACCAGCCCTTCTGTGACCCTACAGAGGAGAGAACATACAGCTGTGAGTTTAAAAGCTGGTTCAGGAGGAAGATCAGCCCAAACTTACGGATTCACTGTCAAACACTGAGTAGTTCATCGATGGAAAAACCCTCGAAGATCCCCAGAGAGCCCTGACAAGGAGTGATGGGACAGTATTCTCTCTGCTTTCCCACTAAAAGATATTTGGAAACTGTACTGAGACACATGCTGCGGGAACTAACAGAAAACCCCTCCAATTTAGGGTGTAAAAAACTCATGTACAACTAGGACACAGGTTTCCTACACATAAAGAAGAAATTTTTTACGATGAGGGTGGTGGGACACCGGCACAGGTTGCCCAGAGGTGACCGATGCCCCATCCCTGGGAGCATTCAAGGTCAGGCTGGATGGGCTCTGAGCAACCCGATGGAGCTGAAGGTGTCCCTGCTCACTGCCAGGGGGTTGGACTGGATGGCCTTTACAGCTCCCTTCCCACCCAAACCATTCTATGATTCTATGATTTCTACAATGGATAAGGACTTAATCGTATCTCAGGCTGAAAATATGGTCCACCACGCCATGAAAACCTATCTGTTAATTGTCTTTCTGGTATTACAAGGAGTGTTTCTCACAGGAACCGAAGAGTCTTCAGAGCCATCTGACACCCAGGCCACTGAGCAAAAAGCTGCAGTTTACAGAGACAGCTAAGAAAAAACATCTGGGGGCCTGGAGATGCTGCAAGTGCACTCCAGGCAGCTGCAGTGACAGGGGAGGTCAAAAAATGCATACTGCTGGCAGACTGGTCGTGTCCTGTCACCTTGAAGGTATAGCTGATGGAGGCAACTCTAGCAACACAGCGCAGTACAGCTTTCAGGGCTACACACAGAATAAAGCCAGGCCTGCATGTGTAGCACAGGGCCTGGGGTACAGCGTGACACTCTCGCCTACTCCATATGGCTCAACACACCTAGGCGTGACGGTCTCCGCAGCGATGAGCTCGAGGAAAGCCTTAGAGCGGTGACGAAACCTGGTGCTATTGAAGTTCTTGGCCCACCATGAGTTGGAGATGACTTCTGTGGGACAGAGCAAAGAGCAAGGGAGCACCCTGGAGATGGCGGAAGCGAACCAGATCTCCTCTTGAGGCAATGGAAATACCATGCTCAGAGTCACGACAAAGACGGGATCTCGAAATGAAAGCAGTGGGTCCAGGAGGGTTTCCTTCTTCTACGTCTGCTGCCGGAGGACGGCAAACAGGACAAACTCACAGCAGTCTCAGCGTTACCTCTGAGCCTCCAGAGAGTTCAGCACCTCAGAGCATAAGGATGCCACAAAATTCTCTGACTTCATGTTGGAGAGGCACTGCTGGTTCGTTGTCAAGGCTTTGCCACCCCTAAATCTGAGAAGTACCAGCGGCACCTGCGCATGAAGCTACATCCACAGCGGCGATGGCGCTCAGACTCTAGCAGTTCCTCTGAGAGAAACCCCTGACAGCACAGAGAAAAAAAACCCAAACGCTCCAGGTTTGGTACTTCTCACCCGCAGGGCTACAGAGTAACGGGCCTTTTGCCAAGGGACGGCAGCGCTGCGGTGCGCCTGACAGAACGTGCTGCCCACAAAATGGGCGCCTACTCTGGAAAAAGTTGCCCTGGGATCCCTGTCCGGTCCGGGCAGAGCTGGCCAGTGTATCCACCAGATCTGCCACAACGTAAGGCAGACCCCAGGCTAGGTGAGATGAATGCACCGCTCCCCGAACTCCATCCCCACGTTTATCTGGTCTCCACAGGCAGAACTGGCAGGCTGGTGCAGACACCCAGGTAACTGAAGCCTGAAGTGAGGTGAGATGAATCCCACCACAGATCTCTACCACAGGGCATGGGCTGAGATCACCTGTGTCTGCGCTGTCGCAGCAGCCCTGTGGGTTGTAGGACCGCAGCGGTATTTAGGAAACTAAAGTGCCCTATGGATAGCTGGCACCCGGGTGTTGAAATGTGAACAAGAACACCGACAAGCCGGCATTAGCCAAACCAGCCAGAGAAAAGCAGCCGCTTGGCCCCACGTTAGCGCTGTCCTCCAGCCACTCTACTCGCAGCCCGTATGATGGAAGAGCAGCTAAAAGAGATGCTGAGTAAACACCGAGCTTAGTTATCTAGCTATTTCTACACATAGAAATGCTGTGGGAGAGAGGGCGAGGGGTGGTGATCTCAGCGCTGGAAGATGAGGGCAGAGCTTGACGCCTCTGATCCGTCTGCCCTAAGCAAGCAGAAGCCCCGGGAATTTTCCATCCCATCACGCTCCTGGCACGGCCACATCAACCAAGACAACGGGCCGGTCTGCCCGTGGCTGGTCTGAATCGCGCCCGCCACAGACAGGGCAGGTTACTCACTAGGAAGATACCGGTGATGAACCGACAATCTTTCTTTAGAAGACCTGATGATACAGAATAACTTAGCTTGGTTCACATATTTGTTTGAGCATAAGAATCTGCAAAACGGGGTCCTTTGGCTGGTGGATCGTCAGACAACAAAGATGCTGAGCAGTCACTGCCAGAGTTTCACCGGACCGTTTTTCTTGAAACCCGGGCAGATGAGCATTTTGGAGGTCTCCGGGCTTTTGCTAGGTAAATGAACAAAGCAGTGAGCGTGCCCATCGGAAAGCACAGCCAGACGGGCAGTTGGAGCCTGACAGGGCGCCCACGGAGGGGTCAAAGAAAGGAAACGGAGAGACAGGCGTTACGAAGTAAATTAAAAACTAAGAACAAATGTGAGCAGCAGCTCGTGGGAAAATGCTGAAGGACTGCAAGACGAATGCGAGGGTCTCGGGTGCATCCCCTAGCAGACCGGAGGTGCTGCCAACGTTCTGCCTGTTTTCTGCCTCCGGCCAGCCTGAAGCACAGCAGCTACGCAGGAAGCCCCTGTCCAGGCTGCTAACGGAGACAGGGACGCAGAGGAAAGCGGCGCACGATGCGCCTCTCTGCCCTGCTTGTGTGATACACAAAATGGTCTGCGCATCGCCCCTGCCTTGCAGGCTTTGCTCTCCTCAAGGCAGAATTTCCTCCCTGTGGGCATGGCACTGAAGGGGTCGGGACAATCAGGTCCAGGCATCTGACAGTTCCTCTACAAGCTTACAATCCGGGCAGCGGGTAAAAGGTTAAGTAGTAATAAAGCCAGGATCAGATCATCACCCAAAACACATTGCAGCAAGCAGGGGCTGAGGCAACACACAAAGTGGGAGATTTAGCTAGTGACTACTGCGCATAGAATCGTTTAGGTTGGAAAAGATCTTTAAGATCATTGAGTCCAACCGTAAACACAGTTTGCTGGGATTAAAAAATGAACCCGTTCGCTTCAACACAAAGAGAAGGTTTAGGTGTTTGGACCTTTAGAGAGGAGAGAGAGGATTAGAAACTCGACAAAGGAGAGCTGAAAAAGCAACAAGTCCAGAAGGCAAGGGAAAAAGAGACGGTCTCTCTGTGGAAGGAGAGCACGGGCCAGATATTCCAGTCCATTATGGTACTTTGGAGCGGCGAAGACTTGGAAGACCGGGGACTCGGCTGGTGTAAGGGCCTCGGCATAGGCTGAGAGGGCAAAATTTTAAATGTGCCACTTCTGATGCTTGAATTTCTGTTGATAGGTGGCATTGCAGGATCGAGGTTACTTCCCTCTACAGCTCCAGGCTCCCTCTGCCACAGCTCAGAGCCAGAAGACAACCCGAGGCAGAGAAGAGTGCGGGAGCAGGGCAGCCTCGCAGCAGATGCTGCTGTTAAAGCTGAGGGTTCAGGGGCCGAACTCCACTGGAGAGGGGTGAGCAGGGCGTACGTGAACACGCACGGGCTGCAGGTGGTGGGATGACGGGTTGTTACTGTTGGATCATGTCATCGAAGGGTCATCACCACAGTCACAATGGAGCGGAGGAACAATGACAGCTGGAGGAACCCCAGTGACCTGATGGGTGTCGAGGCCCTCCACCCAGTCGTATGGAATGAGAAATGAAAAGCTGAAGAGGCTGGGGAACCCGCGCGGCACAGCAGGCTCGACCAGAGGGCTAGGAGATCGCAGTTGCAACACGGTACGAGTGCTGTACTACAGTTGGAGGTTGCTATTCGTGAACCAAGAAGCCTCACGGCTAAGCGTGGAATCTGAAGTTCTGCTCCCCCTTGGGGGGCAGATCCCCCTCCGCCCACCTCCCCTCGGTGGGCTTTGCTGCCCCTTTCAAGCCACCATCTGCTGGGCTCCCAGGAACAACGTGCGGGGCAGCTCTGGGGCTCCTCCTGCCATCGCCCCCCAGACCCACATCTCACTCCTTCCCCCAGAAGGAGCCTCGCAGAGGAACAGGAACCGCCGGAGCAGCCGCAGGCCACCGCCAGCAGCCGCGGGACACCGCCAGCAGCCGTGGGCCCCTGCCAGCAGCCGTGGGCCACCGCCAGCATCCACGGCCAGCCACCCCGCTGCCGGCTTCAGAAGCCGATTTAATTGCTGAATCAGCGTGAGGCAGACTCAGGCAGGTCAGGGCTTGCTTGGGGCTGTAAGCGGTGTCCCTGTCACCTGGTCCTTGCATGAAGGAGCCGTTTTGTGGTAACGGAGGAGCTGTTGCCCACCGTTGGGCAAGGCCAGCTCGCACATGGAGACTGTCACTGTCACCAAGCGCTCGTCTGCCTGCAAACACCTCTCAGGACTCCCCACCCCACTTCTTTATTTGAATTTGCTAACTCCAGTGTGAAAGCACCTTACACGTACCTGGCTGTCTAGCACTGATCTCCAACACCGAGAAAGCTTTAAAACTAAAAGACCAAACATTAATTTCAGCAAGAGATGGTCTCAGGCTACAAGGTACAAGGCTAGAAATGAAGTCTCAAACTTAAAATGCCCATGCAGCTTCGATTCAAATCTAACACACCTCTAATCTCTGCCCTTGGACAGGCTGATGAAGAAGATGGTCCCGGCCACCTGTACAAGGCTTCAAGCCGATCACATCTCCCTTTTTGAGTATTGCCCTCGGGCTGTGGCTTCACACTGCAGCAAAGCTGCTGCCCTCGTTCTAAACCCACCTTCAGCTTCCCCTCCCGGAGCAACCACTCACGCTTACTGCTCCCCTTGCCATAGATTTAATGACCACACAGGCACAGGGGAAGGCAGTCAGCCAGCTGATCCAAAGGAAACGGTAACGCGCTGAGGGCCGGTTACCACCTAAATACATCTGTTCTGCTGCTGAGCATCCAAACCGCGCGGGAGGGCAGAGGGACGGCGAGCCTCAGCCGGGCCGAGCTGCTCCCCTGCAGCGCTCCCCACCTCCTCGCACCCCACCTGGCTTCATCCGCGTTTGAAATTCTTCCTCGCTTTGTGATGCTTCTAATCTATCTCTCAGAAAATCTACCATTGGCTCTATAACAATTTTGCCAGGTTTATGGCAATCGGTACTCGCCTCGTGCTCTTTACAGGCTGCAGAAGACGCGCCAGCTCCACAGACGATGATGCTGGGAACGGGCTATTCGGGTGACGCAGCCTTCACCAGCGCTCTCCTGCTCTCAGCTTTCGGGGGACGTTCCGGCTGCCAGAACCGTGCCCACGCGCAGGAGGGACAGCGCAAACGGCCCCGCCGTGGCTGCTCTCCAGAAGGTTTGCTGCAAGCATGGAGGGGAAATCTGGGCCGCACTAACCTTGCGAGGGAGAGCGGCGGAGGGGTGTGCTCGACCCGCTGGAAGGAAGGCCAAGCGCCGACCCGCACCTCTGCCGAGAGCTCCTCAAGCCCGCTCCCCTCCCCCCTCCCCCTGTGGTCCACAGCCGCGGGATTCCCCGTGCTCTTGGCAGCATGCGGCTCCATGGCCGCGCACGCTGGCCGTCGGTCCTGCCGCCTGCCCTGCGGCAGCGCCACGTGCGTGGGCACGGCACTACCCGCGGGACTCCCCGCCTCGGGGGGCACAGCACAGGCAGCACCTCGACACGGACACATCGCAGCTTTGGGCACAGGCTTTCCATCAATGGTGCATGCCACCAAGTCCATCACTGTGTCCGAGGTACTCGCTACGGAGAACGTATTGCCAGAAGGATCCCACAGAGCACTGGTGGGAGCTCAGGGCACATCGACCAACTGCCCGGTACAGTGGTGATGAGCGCTCCTGGAGAAGAGAGCATTTTCCAGTGCAAGCTTCAGACTGCAGAGCGAATCGCAGCAGCTGAGCTGAGCAAAGCCTCACCGCTCGTCTCCCCACTCCCAGGAGCACATCCACAAACGGTACAACGTCACACGTCCACCTGCCAGGAGCACGCGGCTCTGCTTGCCTTACGCCACGCACAGCCACAACCTACGCCGCACCACCGCGTCGGACCAATGCAGATGTCATATACTGCATTACTGGGTTTAAAGCCTTGTGATTTTTGCATGGGAAGATGCAGCAAAGCAAAATCCCGTGGGATGCCAGCCCTTCCTGGCTGCACATGGACTGTATGTCCAGCGTGTGCTGCTGGGCGCTTGGCTGGCGGAGACTCGCAGCGGAGCCTGACCATGCCACCCCCCTCAAACCTTCACACAAAGTTCCCCTTCCCATCCCATCTAACACACGGTTGCTTCACAGCCTCACTCCACCTCTTCTGCCAGCGCTGCTCCTTGGGAGGGGCAGCATTCATCTCACGCCCCTTCCTGCACCGACGGTGCGCACATCTCCGTTTGAAACAAGCTCTCTGGGATCCCTTTGCAATTAAGGCACAGAAACGGGCACCTTGACCGAGTGATTCACAAACACTTTACTCATCTCTCAACTGCCTCTTGCTAACAGCCTTTTCTCTGGCTTCAAGAAACGCAGACGTGCCCTATTCACACCATTTGGCATAGATTCTGAACATAATTTCCACTTGCAAGTACCACAGTAACGTCTCCTACACTTTCCTCCTACAGCGAGGGGAGCCCCTACAAACATTAATGTTATACCTCCCTTTTAAAAACCTATCCTCTGCTGCATCCGCTACAAGATGAAGCGGCCGACAGGCCGAGACTGCTCCTCGCAGCGTCAGCTCACTGTCCACGGACGGCGAGCACCCCGTCGTCCCGCGTGCTGGGACACGGCTGTCACCACCTGTACCGCGCAGATGCTGGGCGCCATACATCACGTACCACGACGTGTTCCTGAGCTGTCGCTGAGGTTCTGGGCGTACACGAATACAAACAATAACAAACCAAGGCCGAGCTGCGGAAGCAAGTGGTGTCACTGCCGGAGACCCGCAGGCCAGATTCAGAGCCCTGCCCCCGTCTTCTCCTACGCCTCCTGCCTGTGCCCCGGGCAGGCTGCACCTCTATTTCACGTCTCTGCGCCTTGCGCTGAGCCCTCGCGTCGCTTGTTTAATGTGAAGTTGCCAGTGACTCGAATCCTTGCTTTCCTTCCGTTTAAACACGACCGGGAAGACGCGGTCGGCTGCAGCCTCAGAGCAGAGTGAACGCAGCGCACAGGCTCCAACCCAGCTCGAGAAGGGGAAAGGGCTGGGGCGCGACACAGGAGCAGAGCCCTACGTACCTGGTCCATCTAATTCTTCTCTGTAGGCACCAATACTTGCACCACATTGGGCAAAGCTGTAACAAAGATCCGTACAAAACAATCCTGGTTGGTCTCCAGAGAGGGCACCTCATTAGTCTTTTCTCCAATCTCCATTTTCCCGTAATTTCAGTCAGCACAAGGGAACCTGGCAACTCATTTTCTAGCACAGACAGCATGTATCTGCTTGAATTATTGTACCTGAAGAACAATTTTTCATCAGGATGTCCAGGCAGAAGGCATTTTGGTAACGATCACTACCCAGCTCTCAAAACACCTTACAAAGGGAAGTATTTTTGTGCGGGGTGCAGGCCCTTGTCCTGCAGAGCAGGACGGTGCTGGTGGCCGTCGGTCACTCCCCCGGCCGCGTCCGGGCTCACCTCAATCAGAAAGTCTCCCGTGCGAAGCCCTGCTCTCCAAGCGACACCTTCCACATCCACTGATTCCAGGTACTGGAGCGCTGGGAAGGCTGGGGTGGGGGTGAACTCCTCAATTGGGGTTTCAGCTACAAAACACAAAGAGAGAGAGAGACTGAGACAGTGTGGCACAAAGCAAGCAGAAGGTGGACAAGAATGTCCAGGAGCCTAGGAAAATCTCTCTATATGGGTTCAGGAAGAACACATATGCTTGACCTCAATGCAGGAACCGGAGCTAACGCTACACGTCTGCAGCATTCATCGGCTTGGACCCTGAGACGGCCCCAGAGCCTCCCGGACACGTGGGACTCCCAGAGCCACGCACGCTCCCATAAGGTCCCTAAAGCCTCATCCACCTCCCAGCACCGCAGACGAAATGAGAACAACATCCATGAACGACGGCAGGAGGGGTGGAACTCACTCCTGCTGTGTTCAGGTCTGAGCTAGCGGCTCCAGGCCTCCTTCACAGCCAGCAGAGAAGAAACCACGCGCGCCATCCACCCAGCCGTGCTGCTGCAGGCACGACACCGGCTCCCAGCGCCTCAGAGCGGGGTCTCTCTCATGCTGGTCCCACAGGACACCGGGAGCTCAGGAGCAGGAGGCCCCTTGTTGACGGGCACCTACACTGGCAAATGAACCCCCTTCTTCACCAGTGAGGCCTCAACTGCGTTCCTGGTTGGAAAACCTGCTCCCGCCCCCAGGAGAACACCATTTCAGGGAAGGGACCTTCCCAGACGGACCCGGCAGCGCACTCAGGTTATGCAGCTCCAGCCCACCTTGCTTCACGGCCCATCCAGGATGAAGGAACTTTGCACAGGGGATGCTCAACTCAGAGCAGAGAGGAGCTTGTGTGATGAAGGAACAAGTGTCCTTTGTCTGCTTACCAAGGGGAGACTGTGGCAGATGTTCAGAAACACCAGATCCGTTACAGAAGAGCAGCAGAAAGGCCACAGCTGCTCTTCGCACACCTGGACAGACTCTGCTCACCCGAAACCACCAGCGGTACCCAGAGGGGCTGCTGTCCCCAGCACAGAGTATATCAACTGTGGCTGTTTCAGGGGCTGCTCAGGATTCTCTGAGAAGGTTTTTATTTTCCCCGCTGTGCACTGCGAGCAGACCTGCTGCCAGCGTGCCTGCTTTTGCGCAGCGGGGATTCGCGTGTCGCTGCACAAGACCATAGCATCAGATCACCAAGGGCTTCATCACTAGGCATTATATGACTGGGAACACCCGAGGCGGATCCAGGAGAAGCTCGAGACATCCCTTTTCCAATGGCATGCAATCCCATTACCGGCTTTCACGTGCTACCAGGCAGATGGCCGTTCCCAACAGCCTGTGCCACAGATGAGGAAGGAGAGAAGGTCCCTTTCCAAGGGAAGTGCTGCTTCTCGGCACTACGACTCCTGGACACTTCTTCGTGCAGCCTTCCAGGGAGCGGTACCAGGGTCATCCCAGCCCTGCCTCCGCGCAGTGGCAGTCCCAGGACCAGAGAGGGGACCGGGCCACCTCCAGTGATCTGCGCTGCACTGGTGTTGGAGCTGTTCTCAGCCGGCAGCAGCCTCAAAGCTGGAGCTGAAGATGGGCTATGAGATACGGGAGTACCCAGCAAGCGGGGCTGGGGGGGTGAAGGTGCAATCCTGAAATCACCCGTGCCAGCTAACCTGCTTTCCGCACCCGCAGAAACAGGAGACGGTGTTCCACCTCACCTGACTGTCACGGACAAAGAAAATTACTGGCGCATTAGGAATTAGCGTCTGAAAACCGCAGCCATGCTTTGAGAGATCTGCGCTCTCCTCAAAGCGTGATACACACCGGAGGGGCAGCGAAGTGGGTTTCACGGTTCCTCCCCGACCTGGGACAGCCACTTGCCCACGGCTGGTTGTCAAATAACAGATCGCCGTCGTTCGGCAGAAGCCCTCTCCTGCGACAGCAGTACAGCAGCCATTCTGCTGAGGAGCTCTCGACCATACTCAAATCACCAGGAGGAGATGGGGCTAACAAGCCGTTGTTTTGCCTCACGATGCAGCGTGTCATGCACCAAAAGGAATCAGTGCCCGAAACACCAACACTTTGGCTGCTGAGCGGCGGCTGCCAACAGCGCGGCACTGCCACTCGCACAGGGCTGGTTCGGAAGCGTGGTGCGCAGCTTCAGGCCCCCATGGTGTGGATGCAGATTGTCTCAGCCCACTGCTCTATGCGAGCAGTGAGTTTAGGTCTAGCGCTCTTGACTGGGGTGCACACAGATTCCTGGCGGACGCCGTATTTAATGTTGTAAAGCATTACTTTAATACAGGAGCGTGAAGGAGGGCTTGCAAACCGGCACCAAGACCAGCACAAGAGGCTTTCAGAGCTTGTCTGCGATGGCTTGTACTGTCCTCTGCTCCACACGCGCAGGAGAGAAGCTAAAGCCGGTTGGTAAGAAATGCAACAGCGAGGCCACAGCTGCATGGAACAGCTGGCTCAAACGCAGGCAGAGCCCAGGAATTCAGAACGGAGATGTTCTCCCCAAACCTTGGCCAGGCGGGCAATTCTGGGGCCAGGTGAACTGAAGGCTCCCACTCAGGGCTTGTCAGCGAGCTGATGGAGGGAACTTTTTCTCACATGAATCTTCAGTCCGTGCAGGATTCGCCATCTCATCTTCGTTGAAAAGACCCAGTGGTAAGAGGACACCCTTTGCTAGTACAGGGACAGCTCTGAGCAGGAGGCACTGAAGGATCCAGGCTGACCTTCTACGAAATCAAACACCAAATCTCTTCTTCAGTGGCTCAGAACGCTCAAACAAGCCATTTGCCTCAGAGACATGCCACAAGCAAGTCGGAAGAAACCACAATTATCCTGTCTGATAGCACACACGACAAGGGCCAGACCCTTCGGCAAAGGTCCCTGTAGGTTCACCTCAGCTCACGTGTGCAGAAAGCACGGTTTGCTTTTGTTAGCAATACAGACAATGAGGTATTGTATCAACAGGCCGAGGTAAGTTATTCATCACTCTAAGTCTAAAACAACGCGTTTTTTAACAGCTGTGTCAAAACCCTAATGAAGCAGTAGATTTAACAACAGTCACGGGTGACCTTGTGCACGCATCTCCTTTGATGCCAGGTCACTCCAGTAGACGTGACCTACATTCTCTTCCATTTGTGTAAAATGTGCAGGCACTGATTTTACACAGATAGAAAATCTCCACCATTTACCAGACTACTACTTTATTATTTTATTTACAATTTGCATGCAAGATTTTTTTCTGCTAAATCAGATAGCCACTGGCTAGCACCAGACCAAGACAAAGCTAGCCTGACAACACGTTAATATGCTGAATGACCTTAGATGGTTTTTATCAACACCTTCCCATGGCTTGTCCCTTTGGCAGACGCTAGCTTAAGCGCCAAACAGTTGACAAGTCATCCTACCCATTTTCAGAAATGCCAATGAACATTTGATTTCTCCAGGTCCTTCAGGACTTCCCCAGCGTTAAATGCAGCTCTTCGGATCAGTGTTGACCAGCAAGTTCTTTCAGCAGCCTGAAGTTCCAAGAACCACAAACGTGACCCTGCTGCAGAGCGCAGCTGCAAAACCAGGTGCCCATTAACTGGTGCCAGACTCGGGCCCAGCAGGATATGAGGTTTAAGGTGAGAAAGACCGTGTGTATTGCCTGAACCTCTGAAATTGAGAAAAGGGGATACTGAGGCTCTCTGAATGTCAAGTAAATGACTTACATAAGGAAGACATACAGCTTCCGTAGAGTATCAGCACTGTACTTCACAAAACAGGAGCACCAGCCTGACATACCCGTTCCAGCCTCTCCTCACACACGCATCATAATTAAGTCATGCAGCGACTCAGTCGTTGGACAGAAGTCCTGATCCCTGGGGAGGACAGAGTTGGCCAGATGATAGCAATTTAATTGGTTTCCTAGCCCGGAGAAGGAGCCTGACGTGAGCAAACCACGTTATCAGAGCGGCTCCTGACACGCCGTCCCATCAGCCTTAGCCCGCTGAGATCCTGCAGTCGCACAATTCGGAAGGGCTGCCCTGCGTTTCCCCACCACGGGGCTGACGATGGCCCGCGGACGGCGGAGAAATCCCAGTCACAGCTCAGCTCAGAGCTACCTGAGGGATAGTTCAAGGATGCATTTTTCTGACCGGTAATCAAAGATATAAACTGATAGGGAATACAGGTGAAATTAACCCAGGAAACCCGGCCTTACAGCCAGTTTTGTCACCCGCATTATTGACGTGTACATGAGGACTCCAGGCACACCATTTCCCGTGGGCTGGAAGCCGTGTATCTACCACAACTGCATGCCATGATACACGATTTGTAAAGCGTCACCAGTGCCTTAAAGATTCAGTAAACAAGAAAACACACCCTGAATTCAGAACTGTATCCTTACGAAACAAATGCCAGAAGCATAATTTAAAACTGGACGGAGAAAACGTAGACAGAGGAAGCAACGTGCCCTCCCTTGCTACTGCGTGAAGTCCCAGTACCTGGTCACAGCGAACAAGAAGCTCTACCCATGGGCAAGCAAACATAACTAAACCACCCCTTTTCCATGCAGAGCGAGGTCTGCAGGGCTCGGCTGCTCCAGGTGCCCCCACCAGGCAGGGGATGGAGGAACTGGGACCTCCAGGCGCAGGCACAGTGCAGCGCTGGATTCCCCACCTGCCTCAGCCAGCCCACAGACTGGGGCGATACAGGGCAACCTACGGTTTGCTGGAGTCTGCAACTGCGCTTCCTTGCTTCACAACTTTCATAGAATCATAGAATCATAGAATGGTAGGGGTTGGAAGGGACCTCTAGAGATCATCCAGTCCAACCCCCCTGCTAAAGCAGCTTA
>VZSC01010573.1:69463-107133 GCA_013398225.1 Steatornis caripensis
AGGGCTGCAAGGCATGTGCTACGGGACTGTCTGAGGACTCTGGGTTTGTCCAGTTTGGAGAGAAGGAGGCTGGGGGGCAACCTCATCATTCTCGGCAGCTTCCTGAGGAGGGGACGTGGAGACGAGGAGCCGAGCTCTTCTCCCTGGGATCCAGGGACAGGACGCTTGGGAATGGCTCAAAGCTGCATCAGGGGAGGTTCAGACTTGGCATGAGGAAACGTGTCCTTACCGAGAGGGTGGTCAAACCCTGGAACAGGCTTCCTGGAGAGGCGGTGGATGCCCCAAGCCTGTCATTGTTTCAGAGGCGTTTGGGCAATGCCCTTAATAACAGGCTTTAACTTCTGGTCAGGCCTGAAGCGGTCAGGCAGTTGGACCAGATGATCGACGTAGGTCCCTTCCAACCCAAAATACTCTATTCTAGTCTATTCTTTGCAAATACTGCTTTTCTTGGACAAGTTACTTCTATCACTAGCCAAGTTTAACAGTGAAAAATATCACAAGTTAATTCCAGCAGAGCAAATTGTCAAGATCCTGGTTACTTCACCAGAAACACATTTACAGAGTGAAAAATAAAATAATACCGTAGCTGCCTTGGTACTTCTCACCTAAACTCCTGAAGGCATGTGTCAGTTTAAGGCTAGGGCAGGGAGCCGCACACCACTGTTCCGACACCCAAACAGAGCGCTGGAGCAGCAGGGACCTGCGTGCAGCTGGGTGGTCAACAGGTAACAGGCACTAACGGAGTGCGCGTGTTTGGGGGCAGGGAGAAGAGGGGTCCTACAGCACTTAGTTAAAACCAGGTCCTGAATTTTTAGATTTCCAAGGCTACTGTAAAGGTGTGTCATAAGCAGCATTTGCTGTATCTAGACTCTGCTGGGCCTTGTTTCTAGTTTTCCATTAGACCTCCATAATGAAGTCACCACCCTCAACAACACCGACGACAGGCTTGGTGTTTGACGTGCTCTGTCTGAACACCTCCAGTCCCAATTTCCATCCATCCTGAGGGTCGCAAAGCATCACGGCACTCCTCTGCACAAGAGCCAAGTTCTGAAACCCATCACTGAGCTCTTCCATTGCCATGAAACTTTATGATACCAGCGCTGCTGCCATCACTCCCAAAACTTGCTGCAGGGCTTTAGGACAACCTCCCCTCTACCCCAGACCAACAGCAAGATCCTCAGGCTTGGACTGCCCTTCCCTCACCGCAGCCCTACTCGTGCCCCCGGGGATGTGCAGGGCAGCAGCTGTGGCTGTCAGAGACCCCGCCAGGTCAACGAGACCCAGCACCAGGCACTTCACAGCAGCAAAACTCAGCTGGCAGAGGCTTCTGAGCCTGAGGTCTTCACACCAAGCGCCGGACAGGAAACAAAACTAAAACTTCCTTAAGTGATCCACTGATTCCTACAGATCCGGGCAAGTTCTGCGCTTGCAGGGTTGGACCACTAGAATCCACCCAAGGAGATCTGTCTCAGTAACTGCGATACCAGTTGCTCCCTCTGGTCTTTCCATAAAGAGATGCAAACAGAAACATCTGACGCTGAACATCAAACTTTAACCTTCCTGAGGAGAAAATGCAGTCAAAAACAAGTGGGAGTTTGCGAAGGGAGCAGATGACACCCACGCAGGGATCCTCCCTAACCCCAGCCCTGAGCTCTCTGCGCTTTAACCCGCAGAGCCCGTGCGCCCAGAGCTCGGTCTTGACCACGTCGAACGGAGCACATGCATGGCCAGAGGAGGAACCCGGCCTTCCCCGCAGGAGCTCACCCCGTGGCCGGGCGCAGTCAAGCGGGTGCTGGCGCTGGCTGCGTGGGCTTCCAGGTGCAGGACTGGAAGGTGCGCGGTCACAGTGCCCAATTCTCCCTGTGATGCTGAGCACAACAAGATGCTCCTGGGGAGGGCTCTGGAGCAACCGTGGGGCTGGGGACAGCAATGCTCCCCTGGGGCCCTGCTGCAGCCCAGCCGAGAGGGACAGGGCTGGGGTACAGACCGACCCTCCCCGTCCGCAAGTCCCACGGGTTGGCCCTTCGGTCACGAGCTGCGACCTGCTGGTTTTACACGCGCTCCTCGACGGTCTGGCTCAAATGCACGGGCCGACACTGGACACAGAAGGGGCTGCACTGGGCAGATGAGAGCAGGAGGGCCGGGGGCTGTGGGGAGGCCATGGCGGGCAGAGGAGAGCAGGAGGGCCAGCAGGAGGGCCAGCAGGAGGGCCAGCAGGAGGCCGTGGCAGGCAGAGGAGAGCGGGAGGGCCAGGGACTGTGGGGAGGCCATGGCACCGGGGCAGGCAGAGTGACAAGGACACTTGCTCGAGGGAGCAGCGAGAGCTGGGAGGTGTGGCGAGCTGGGCAGAAACCTGGAAAGCAGGTCTGCGCTCTGCATCAAGGCAGGTGTGCAAGGCACAGCAGGCGAGGTGCTTGCTTGGCTGCAGAACTGGGGCGGGGGGCGCGGGCGGAATGAAAAATTGTCAACATTTTGGTGAG
Source organism: Steatornis caripensis (assembly GCA_013398225.1). Taxonomy (NCBI): domain Eukaryota; kingdom Metazoa; phylum Chordata; class Aves; order Caprimulgiformes; family Steatornithidae; genus Steatornis; species Steatornis caripensis. Next base: position 71,944 of record VZSC01010573.1, read on the forward strand.
AAGCAGGAGCAAACCGAGCCCCACAGCGGATCAGCACAGCATCGCCTCCCCAGCAGCACACGGGATCGGCTGCTTCGGGAGAGGCGTGGATCACGGGGAGCAAGCATCTTGGGTAGCTGCCCCGCCTGGCAGCTCCTCCCCAAACTCGGCAGACAAAAGAAAGCTCGCACCCTGGAGCCACGACTTAGAGCCATCTCCTTTTCTTCCTTTTCAACACATCGTTTGCATTACTGGCAATTTCCTTGCTACGCATATCATCTACTCCTTTCTTAGAGAGTAAATGCCCAAGCCAGGACTGTCTGTCCCTCTCCTGCTTCCACAGAACCCACCGTAACCAGATGCCGACGAGGATCAACCAGCCCGGGAACAGTATTCCTCTGGCCAGGGAACTGGCAGCTGGGATTTGCTGAGACCGTCCGAGGTGCAGCCCCTGTATCAGCCGTAGCAACCACTGTTTACAGGGACGGCCCTGGGGAAGTATGTATGAATATTTTATGAATCACATTACTAAATAGACAGTGCCTGATCTGCGGACAGGTCGGCCAGGAAGAGGGAGCTTGCTCTAGCGCAGGCACAGAAGGTTGGTTGAGTTCATGAAATCACAAGCCAAGAAATACCATGTTTCAGCATTTTGAGCGCAGGTCTACGATTTGCGTATGCGAAAGGCAGGGGTGGTCTCTCTGGGCCAAGAAATGAAGAAGTGAATCCACCCGCTCATCACTTCCCATCACAGCGCTGAGTGAAGGGACTGCTACGCCCCTTCCCATCTGCTCCAAACCGTTCCTAAGGCACTGGCTGCAGGCGAGGCCCGCGTCCGAAAGCTGCAGCTCGTCTCCTGCAGGGACCAGGATAACACAACCTTTGTCCAAACGCTCAGTTGGTTTGACTGGGACATCACCTCCTCCCAGTACTGGGCAGGGGTGGAGATGGGACGGGCTGGGAAGGACTGGCTCCGCGGGGTGGTGGGCAGCGTCCTCTGCCTGGGGTGCCGCTGACAGGGCAGCTCACACGGACGGGCAAATTTGGGCTTGGGAAGGAACCAACTCTCACCCTCAGTAAGACTGGCAGAAGCCACGCAAGATTTTCACCATCCTCTGCAGCACGAAGTGCAGTTTCCTTTGAGGATCGTCCAGCTGGGTCTCACTTAATAACCAGCTCCCTGCCTCTGCAGGGGCTTTGCTGATGCTCTGGTCCCTCCCGAACCAGACCCCTTCTCTGGTTCACCCCACGAGGCCGTAAGTGTTTTGCACAGAGTATCTAAGCGTGAGCGGTGGTGACACCGACGGGGCCAAGACAGAGTCCCAACGCTCCTTCTAGCTTAAACCCCATGGCAGCACAAAGAGCCAGGCTGAGTGGCTGGGAAATAGCGGGGTGACGCGGAGCCCCCACGTTCGCCTCTCTGTCAAGGGGATGCTGCTCCCCAAGGGGCACCAGCAGCCTCACCAGCACCCCTGTCCCAGACGGCAGCCCGACAGACCATGCCCACGCCGCCAGGGTTTCCAAGCCACGGCCCTCTGCAGCCACGCGCTGCTCAGCGCTCCCTGCAGCAGTGCCAGGCTGCGAATCTGTAAGCCAGACCCAAGTCCCACACGGCCTCACACCCACTGTTTAATCCGCTCCAAGTCCTCGCTATCAGCCTCAGCAGACAAAGGAAAATCCAGAGCCTACAAATGTTAGCAGGGCAAAGAAGAAAAAAGACAGAAAAAAGGGAACAGGACAAAATTTATCCCATTTTTTCTAAAACAATAGCTGCAATTCTGATCTGGCAAAAAAATGGATGCCATTTTGAGCCCTGAAGTTTCACTTCATGTTACGCAGACTGATGTGAGCAGCACACGGATGGACACGTATGTCACATACATGGGGAACGGGAGAGAGAGGGGAGGAAGAGACAGAAACCATATTCTGACACGAACGCTAACACACCCACCGGCACACGGAGCCCGTTCGCGATAGAGACAGAACAAAGACAATTCAGGAATCCCCGCATAAAATCACACCCAAGACTAAAGCCCAAATCACAACGATCTTCAGCCACACCGAGGTCCGGGAAAGGAGCAGCACTACCAAACGAGCTGGCAGGCACTGGCTTCAGCTTTCCCTCCCACATCCTGCACCCTACATGCAAGGAAGGGACGGGAGCACGCACTGCTGTGCCTCTGCTTCCAGCAGCTGCATTTCTGAGACGCCCCTCGCCTCTCCCCAGCCTTCAGGCTGGAACGGCTGGAGAGCGGACCCTCCAGCCGGAGGAGGACCTGCCTGCTGAGCACGGGGGCTGAAGCCTGTTCCCTACGTGAATACGAGCACCTTCATCACCAGTCCCCAAGGGACTCTCCTTTTTTGTAGCAGAAAGATCGCTTTCTGGCAAGAGGAGCCACAGCGACAACCCTGTCCGAGGTACCGGCCGCACGAGCACGGGTGCTCCGGGGCTGCGCAGGGGACGCATGCCCCAGGCACGAGCGCGGGGTCGGAGGTACGGTGGCAGCTGCAGGACAGACACCTACAGGCTCGCCCTCACGCTGGGGCTGAACCCCAATACAGGCACGGTTCCCAGGAGAACGACCCTCAACTCTACACAGCCAAAGTATAGTGAAACACTTCAAGCACTATTAAAAAAAAAAGCCACGGAGGACACGGGCCCTGCCCCATGGGGCTTACATCTGCACCTGAAACAGAGCACATGCACTTTATATGCCCAATAAACAGGCAGAAGCGAAAACTCCTACAAATGCAAAGCTACAAATACCAGCACCCATACCAGAGAAACACCCCAGAACGTGCGAGAGATGCACGTTTGCCACGAATGGCATTTTCTGTACAACGCACGTAACCAGAGATGAGCTGCGCTCACACCGCCTAGCCGCCGGAGAGCGAGAAGAGAGTCCCCTAAGAGACCCCGATGCGGAGGGGCTCGCGGGCTGCTCGGCGCAGCCAGGGAAACGGGGTCCTGAGCACCAGCCAAAGTGAGGAGAAGGAGCTTTCCCTCCCAGCCCCGGGACCGAGCGAAAGAAGCAGCCCTTACCTTTGGCCCCTCGCAACACAAACCCGAATCCCTCATGCTCCCTCTTCTGCAGCACGGCCGTCTTCTCCTCAATGATGTAGTCACTGGGCAGGAAAGAGCACAAGAGAATGATGCTAGGGTTAGATTTCAGCACCATGCTGCCAGGCGGAGGTGGCCTTTGTGCCTGTGACAAGGAGACCTCTTCTCATCGACCGTTTCATCTCAGCAAGGAGTTGGGCACAATCTGCTTCCCTCCCTCCCTTGCCCAAAGTCAGAACAAAAAGACGAAAGCTACTTTCCCTCAACGTGTAGGCGGAGGAAAGCCCCGGCTGCCTGGATCACCCTTCTGCCCACCGGTCCCCTTCTCAGTCACCTGCATACGCATGCAGGGAGCTTACTGATCCCACTTTGGGCTTCCCTTTAAATGATGCCCTTAGCATATAACTGAAGAGCGGAGCGCCTGAGCAGAGCAGCTGCGGGCGGAGGCAGCCATCCATCCATCAGGGAAGCAGCTCTCACAGACTTTCCGGTTGCCTCTCGCACGAAAAAATTAGACGCTTGACAAAAGGAGAGGTGCCTCTTTGGTAAGTTCCCTGGGAGGGAGAACAGCAGAGTTCACATCCTCATCCCGGCGCTCTGGTCTTCTCTTAAAATCCCCCCCCGCGTTGCTAAGTAACGGTCTGTCATTAGCAGAGGGGGGACGCATTGCATTGTCCCAGTTTAACAAAGCTGCTCTGCCTGCCCTCCGCGGCGGCCAGATGAGAACAACGGGGAAAATCCAGCGGTGGAGAGAGAGGAACGGATGCGCAGCTCCGCGCGGACCCCGGCCACCAGCGACCCTTCCAACAAACCACCTCTACGCGCGCCGGGAGGGGCGGGGGGCGCGCGGGGAGGGGAGACGGGAGAGGGATTCTCTCAGCAAACGGGAGCTTAAATGCAGCCCTGCAAATCCCTCCCAGCAGAGCCGCATGTCTGACATCAGAGTGGAATTAATCAGGGACCTTGGTCCTCCTCGGCAGCGCGGGGAAGGAGCTTTGCACACCAAGCCAAAACCGAGAGAGGCAGCGAGGCAGCGATGGCGCGGGCTGGCCCCCCGACCGGGGCGCGTGCAGCCAGTGACGGGGCCTGCCCAGCACGCGGAACAAAGACCCGCGCACCACCGCACTGCACAGAAACGCGCTGCCAAGGAGCAGGTAGAGCGGTGGGCGCGCAGGCGGGCGCGCTCGCAGGAGGGAGGAGACGGCCGCGGACAGGCGCTGGCACAGAGCAGGCTGGGTTCGCACACTGCGGTACGAGGTGTCCCAACATGCGCGGTACGGCCGCTGCAGGCAGGCGCACGCCCCACCCGCACACGCGTCCCGCGCCACGCCACGCCGCGCCGAGCCTGCTGCCTCCTGCCCCTTGGTGCAGGGAAGGGGTCGCCTGCCGGGGCTGAGGCCGCAACCCCAGGTCACCCCGCAGCAGCCCCTGTCACCCCGCCGGGACCCTGACCACACAGCCGGGCCGGTTGTTCGCCGGTGGGAGGCGACGGGCTCACAGTGCTGCTGCGTGAGCTGGGCTGGCAGCCCACATTTGGGTACTTTGAGCAGCCACGGACTGCGACCGACAAGCGCCGGGCAGGATGCACCTCTGCAGCCCGGCCGTCTGCAGCCGCATCTGCCAGGGCTGCATTCGTGGGCACCGCAATCCCTTCCGGGCAGGTAGTTCTGTGATTCTGCCATTCACACCACAATAGTATCCAGCTCCTAGTGAGGCGGATAGAAATATTCCTTTGTTTTCCAGACCAAGGGAAGGCGATCACAAAAGCCAATACCTGCAACAGCTGCAGGTACCGAGGCACTCCAGAAGCCGTACACCAGACGTCGTCCACGGGAACTACTGCAAGACACAAGCCTGAACTCCTTGGACTTCCCTGGTAGCTCCCTTTGCACTACAATTCTGGACACGCTTAGGCATTATCCACAAGAAAACAGAGTTCTATAAATGCAGCGACTTCATGCCACAAAGTACCTAGACACGGACAAACTTCAACGAAACTATGTGAACTGCTTCAAAGGAGGCGGCTGCTGTCATACAGTCATCCCTTTATGTGGCATTTTCAACACGTTGCCCGCCTTTCAAAAGCAGAGCTGGTTATGCATATGCTCCTCAATATGTGTAGCACTCTCCCCTCTACAACAAAATCCTCTCTTCCAAGTGTAGAGTGTCCTACTGGAAACAGATTCATAACTACCACGCCAGCAGAGGTCATTACAGTAACACGATCCTCCTGTCCACGTAACAGGAGCCAGACAACCTCAAACCGTGATCCCTGTATCCAAGCAGTTGCGGGTGCCCCCTCCCTGGCAGTGTTCCAGGCCAGGTGGGACGGGGCTTTGAGCGACCTGGCCTGGTGGAAGGGGTCCCTGCCGGCGGCAGGCAGGATGGGCTAGGTGACTCTTGGAGGTCCCCTCCAACCTGAACCACCCTGTGATTCTGCGATAAGCCTTTATCTGCTATTTGAACCATGACTTACCGTTTAGGAGGAGAGCTACACCAAACATGTTTCACATCCACGGGAATATCCCCCCTTTTCCATACGACATCTCAGTCCCTTGTAGATCGGTCGGTGCCAGGTCTTAACCCCATACCAAGAGCAAATTCTGCCACCTCTGCCACCTCTACAAGAATGTGTTTGTGCATGTACATATGCAAGAGCAAGAGAGAGAAGGAAAGGCAGACAAACGTTTATGTACGAAATCATGATTTCTATTTACCTGGTGGTGGGCTGAAGTGCCCAATTAGTCCTACTGTGATTGCTTTGTCCATGAGAAAGTGAGGAATTCATGGTGAAAGAAAATTCCGTACCTCTAATTCTTCCCCTAGGACCTCTGTTGTTGTGCCATCCACACGATAAACTGAAGAAACTCTTGAAAACACTGCTCGAACTCCATGCAAGCACAATCTCACCCAGCCTCCCCGACCAATCCTCACCTGCCAACACTTCCTGCAATAATGTAAGCCTTTAAGTAAGTTCAGCTTGCTGCTGCTCTTACCCAAAGCTGTTCTGCACAAAGGGTATTTGATTCTTTCCGCCACCTCCGAATCATTCCTCCTCCTACAAATAAACTGGCAAGGAGCACCTTAATTCAAAGCCCTAAACTTGCCAGAAACAACAGGAAAACTCCCCAACACACTGCTTTGTCCCCGAACACTCCAACAAGTACCTGTGCAGAGCCACCTGCGGGAGTTTTAGAAACGCTGGGTGTTTATCTGTTTTAGCTCACTCTCTTCCACGGTGTCGCCCACAGAGGGATTTATGGAGTTAGACCTGCAATGGGGATCTTGCAGGAGCGCTCCCTGTTTATGGCCCTGCAGAACCTGCAGACCCTTTGCCTCTTGCCATCTAGCTCTACAGGCACTCGAAAGTCCTCAGGTTTGTAACTGAGTACGGTAAGATCCACTGGACACCTTCACGTTTGGACATAACCACACTAACTAGTGAAATCAGAAGTTCCTATGTTTTCATGCGCTAGAATTGTAGGGAGTAGAGACACGCGGGACGCCACTGCTCGGCACTGCGGGAGCTCCGCAGGCTGCAAAAAGCAGAAAAACCAGCCTGGGGAAGGCAATGAAGCAGTGTAATCAAAGACCTGTGAAAGTGTCATACCAAAAAAACAACCTGAATTACTCTTTTTTTTTTTTTTGTCTAAATAAAAATAGGAACTTTCAAAAAATAAGATGTAGTAGGGAGTTATTTTAAGGTATCACAGAAAGATTAAACAATATAATGATTCAGTACTCTTGTGACATAAATGTTTAAATAAAGTTATGATACCCAATGGAAAACAGCACCTCAAGTTCACTGCCAGATCACTGTGCCCTACATACACCCCGGTAAATGAATAAACGGACGAGCTACCGTCGCGGTACAGAGGCACCGGAGCACGGCTCCGGAGGAGCTGCTGCTGCTCAAGGCGGCACACGGCCCACCGCAGCGTCCCCTTCCGCAGGGCTGAGGGTCAGCCCTTCTGCTGGTCTGTCTTCTGTTGAAACCAAATCAAAGATGGTTAACGCACACGACGCTTGACCCGGGCAAATTATTTTAGTAACCCTGTGACTCTTCTGAGGGACAAACCTAACAGATCTATCAGTCGAACAATTAAAAAAATAGCGTGGTTATGGCTGCAGTAAACAGCTGCAGCTAACTCCTGGCAACACCGTAACGGCCAAGATTCGCTCTGACCCTAAGGTGAAAAACCAGCAGTCGGAAGCATCAGAGGTTCTTCCAATCGCCTGGGTCTGGTGAAATTCCCCGAAAGCGCCCGGGCAGCCAGCGGAAAGCGGCCGACGACCGCGGCGGGCTGTCTCCGAGAGCTGCACGGCGGGCACGACGCTCCAGAAAACATGACAAAGCGACGATGCTCATCTTTAAAAACAGGCAGCAGAAAGATCAAAGGAAGTAGGAAGCGAAGCAACTCATCTTTAATTCCCAGGAAAACCCTCTAACAAACAACACAACAGTTTAATAAAACATCTAGAAGAAAAAGCGGTGGTGAATACCAGGTGGCAAGGATTTAAAGAGCTGATTGTGCTACAAGAACCTAATTTCTGTTTGAACGCAACAGCTCTCCCCAACACGGGAAAGGCAGCTCTGTGATATGTATCTTGGTGTCAGTTAAGCATTGTGAACGCTCTCACAAGGCGTTCTCACAAAACACAAGGGGAGCACAAACTACTGCCAGGTGAGCAACCACCTTCCCTGTTGAACCGAAGGACCTATCAAGGGGGATTTCACGGGGGCCGGTCTCGGGGCAAGCTCTATGCTTTCACCAATGACTTGGACGTAACAGAGAGCAAACTTAACAAATTTGCAGAAGACCCCATCATTGAGGGCAGCAGCACGCTGGAAGAGCGGACTTGGCTTCACGCGCTACCGTCCCTGCAGAAATGGTCTGAAAAGGACCGGAGGGAAAAGGAAAAGTGCAAGGTACTACAGCCAGGAACGACGAGAGGAAAACAGAAGATGGGGCAGTCACTGCACGAGCCAGAACACCATCCTGGGCTCACGAGCATCAGCAGCAGTGTCGCGCTTTTGTGAAAAATGGCTGACAGACTGACGGGATATATAGCCAGGAGCGCGGTCTAAGACCCGAACCGATCCTTCTGCCCCAGCCCTTGCCGCAGTAGCCTTGGGAGTCATCTAGTTAAACGTGGGCATATATAAAGCAAGGACCTACAGTGAGCAGTTCGCTCTGGGCTCCTTTTAGACTCAATGGAGAGTGGTTCGGTGAAGTCAATGGAGCTGTGATTCATCCCATGCTGAAACGACCGCCTACATTTTGTCAAATGAATGGCACCCCTGGCTCCACTGACTGCACACATCTGTATCGATCGAAGGGTGAGCCAGGGCGATGAGCTCAGACACCTACATGGCAGACACCTACAACGAAGTGACGTGAATCACATTACTGAAGTTAGGTAACACTCCGGTTGCTCAGTTCTTAGCACCATGCTCCCAGAAGGATGTGGATCAAGGGGAGAGAGATCCGAGGAGGACACCTGGAAGATAAAAAACCCGGCAGGAAAGACCTGGTTTGACTGATTGGCTTGATTATTCCCATGAGAAAATGCTTAAAAGGTGTCGCACAACTTCTCAGCAGTAATATTGCTGAAGCACGGCAACAGGGTGGTGACGGGTCACTCACCGGGAACTTTCAGATAAATCTCCTGCAAGATACACTTAAGTTCAGCTGAAGCAGATGTTGGTGGAGGGATGGACCGTTTCAGGCCTCTCCCAGCAGAAACCTCACTCACATACTGTGGTGTTCCACATCCACAGCCAGGCAGCGTGAGGAGTTTAATTCTGCTCAGCTACCTTGTGCAGAAAACATCTCCCACAACAAAATGACGGCTTACAGTCATAGCAAATAAGTGGCCGCGGACCATGCTCTGGCCCCAAGAGCATGTGGTATAGCCTGAGGCTTTGCGGACAAAGTTTCTTCTCTCCCCCCAAAAATGGAAGCCGTAACACAGGGTAGCTCTTTCCAAACCGCATTCTAGGAATTCCTCTGGTTGGGGCTGGCCTTGCGCTATGGCTGGGCTTGTCTGGGAGAGCACAAGTGGGCCCAGATCGAATTTAATCCATAGGGCAAGCCAGCAATGAAACAGCACGGGTGATGATGAGATGGCACGCACATCTCTTTCCCACCCCTATCTCACTTCACAGGGCAGATGAAGCTTTAGGGAGAGAGATCGTGGATCACCCTTGGATTTGCGTGCCAGACAGTTATGCTTCGAGCAGAAATCAACAGGGAACAGGCACGTCCCACGGGTTTGGGACCAGCCGGGCACATCACTACTGAACGGTTCGCTGAGCACAGCATCCCTCGCAGCAAAGGGGCCTCGCGAGACCTGCCCAGACCCGAGCGCTCTGCAGCGGCTGCTGTACACAGCCCTGCCCTGCTGCAGCGCGGACGCCAGCCAAAGCGCAACACAGCTGTGTTTCTTGGCCTTCTTTGAACACGAGAGAAAAAGAAGGACCACGGCGGGTCAGATCAGGTTCTCGTCTTGAACATTTACCGACAGCAGCGGCCTGGAGAAGAGGAAAGGAGCAGGTCTGAAGTGCACTCACTACTGCTGTCCCAGAAGAGCTCCCGGCCCAGAGACCAGCAGCCAGGGGACCTCAGCAACAACGCCAGAAGGGAAACCGGGAAAAGCCCCATCCCAAATGGAAAAATAAACCACTTAAATCTCCACTGTAGATGAGGGAATCTCTGGGAACGCAGGCGACAGCGGAACTTCTGTAATGAAAGCAAAGGACAGCAGGAAACGGAGAGGGGGCTAGAAAGGAGCCTATTTATGCTCCTAACTGATCCTGAAGCACTGATTATCATCAGTAAGATTTTGTGTTTAATTCAGTCAGGAGGCAGCTCATCAAGGCACTGATTATGAACGACATCAAAACCAAACTGACAGACAAAAAGCAACTCTAACTCTGGCAGAAACCATCTTCCAGCCACAGACACACAGGATTTGAAAGTGCAGCAAGCCGCCTGGAAGGACGCGGTGTCTGAGACCACAGCCCCTCCAGCACCGGTCAAACGCATGTCAGACACCAGCCCGAAACCCAAAGCCAGTGCCGCTCAGTCCTGCATGAAATGTGGGCTCTGAGTACCAGAGAAACTCTGAGGATGAGACGCTGCAGAAAGGGAGGAAGAGCACTAGTGAACGGCACTGAAAAGCAGCATCTTCCCCATTCAAACACCGACCGTTTTCACAGAAAATTTTCAGAACTGGACTCATTTCATTGAAACATACCAAGCTCATAGCTTCTAGGGCATTAACCAAATTGTTAAGACAGCTCATGAAGGGAGTAAGAAGTCTAAGAAAGTCTAAGATATGTTTTGCCTGGACTCCGAACTAGCAGGGATAGCGAGAAAGCTGTTAAAACCTTGCTGTGAACGCCGAGCAGCAGTGAAGTCGAGGGAAAGACGTCATCGCAGAGATGCACAAAAGATAAGCCCCTGGAATAATGAGGCTTACATTTGTACTGGCAGAAGGAAGCCGTTTGTCCTGGGTTTTTATCCTCGCTTGCCAGAAGAGGGATTGCAGTTGAACAGGTGATGCTATGCAGCTCCTTCTCCCTGGACATGCCTCCACCAGACAGGCTAAGCCTGACACCGACGGTGGCAACCGACTGTGGACAAGCAAACGTGGCCTCAGTCCGCAGGGAGAGGAGTTTGGGTCCGTCATTCACAGCCTCCCGTTATTGCTTCTTCAGCAAACGGCACAAAACGGTGTCTACTAAAAAAGGAGGCAAAGGCAGACTCTGATCCATGCTCAGCGCTGCCAAATTACCGATGCCACCTGTGGGAATTCTGCTCCACAGAAACAGCATTGTTCAAGGCTGACGTCGGAGCCGTTCGGCTGCGCAGATGCACGGAGATACAGACAAGGCAATGCGCAAGAGCACCTCAAATCTTGGGATGCAGCACTAGCTCATAGAATTCATACCGCACGTGTTTAAAGGGGAAAACGGCCACAAGCAGAAGAGGAGTTGGTCCCACCGCTGCCTTCAGATGTCACCTCTACTGGGAAAGGACAGACGACACCTAAAATCTCCCTCTGCTTGAACGAAAGGAGATTAAAGACCATTATCTCTGCCCTTTGCCCAGTATGCAATCAGGAAAGAACAATGCATATTTCTATAAATAATAAAAACAAGTCCGAGAAAATCCAAATCCTACAATCTGGATTTATTCCACCCTCAGCGAAGGAGACAGATGGAGACCATCTAAGGGCACTGTGCTGGAAACACAGCAAAACACAGGCCACAGACTGAGGAAGAACAGGAAGAAGCTGGATGGCTGAACAGCGGGGAAATGGAGGTCATTAAAACGACGAGAACATCCTTCACAAAGCTGAAACCGTATCCAAATGAGGAACACGGAAAGAGTCGTGATCTCTTGCAGAGCAAATGTAAAAACACAGTACGACAGGCCAAATACGAATCTGTGGAACACTTTGCAAAAGACATCAAAACTAATGCTCAGTCTTGAAGTGCAGAGGGAGCAGGAAGCCTACCCGAGCATCCCTGGGGTCAGACGGACGTGGTGTCAAAGTGGCACCCAGAGGAGGGAAGGCCATAACAGAGAAGCTAAACGCAATTTCTGTTTCCATGCTGTGGGGAGGTTTCCCCTTCAGAAGTGCAGAGACTTGTAGGCAGGCAGCTCCGAAACTGAAGCGTCTCTGCAGGAGGTTTTGGAACAAAAAGGAGAGGCACAAGCCACCAGGACCAGACAGCAGACAGCTAAGCTTCCAGAGTAGCTCGTGGGTGACAGAGCTGTGCCGCTCGCGGTGCGTGGGCCCCGGTGAGAAGCACAGTGGGACCTGGCAGGTATGGGATGCCAGCAGAGAAGCAGGGTGCTGCAGGTCCATCGTCGCGACACCTCGCTGGGTAAGGCTCTGGCAACTGGAACAAGCAGAGAGCCAGCCAACGCATGGATAAATATCACACTTGGAAAAGCTAACGTGGTGTTTTAAGCGAGTGTCTTGTCTCAAACTCCAGTGACGAGTCGTGTCCCTCAAGGATCTGTACTGGGACTAATACTATATCTTCATTAATGACATAGTGAGATTGAGTGTGCCTCAGCAAGCCTGGAGATGACACCAAGGTGAGTGATTCAGTTGATTCACTAGAAGGAAGGGACGCCACCGAGACAGACAGGCTTGAGAGATAGGCCCTTGCAAACCTCATGAAGATCAACAAGGCCGAGTGCAAGGTCCTGCACCTGGGTCGGGGCAATGCCCAGTACCAGTACAGACTGAGGGACGAAGGGATTGAGGGCAGCCCTGCCGAGAAGGACTTGGGGGTACTGGTGGATGAAAAACTGAACGAGTCGGCAATGTGCGCTCACAGCCCAGAAGGTCAACCGCATCCTGGGCTGCATCAAAAGAAGCAAGGCCAGCAGTCGAGGCAGGTGATTCTGCCCCTCTACTCCACTCTCATGAGACCCCCCCCTGCAGTACTGCATTCAGCTCTGGGATCCCCAGTACAAGAAAGACATGGACTTACTGGAGTGAGTCCAGAGAAGGGCCACGAAGACGACTGGGGGCTGGAGCACCTCTCCTATGAAGACAGACTGAGAGAGTTGGGGTTGTTCGGCCTGGAGAAGAAAAGGCTCCGGGGAGACCTCACAGCAGCCTTCCAGCACCTGGAGGGCCTACAAGAGAGCTGGGGAGGGGCTTTGTGCAAGGGCATGGAGTGATGGGATGAGGGGTAACGGTTTTAAACTGAAAGAGGGTAGGTTTAGATTGGATATTAGGAAGAAATTCTCTACGCCGAGGGTGCTGAGACCCTGGCACAGGCTGCCCAAAGAAGCTGTGGGTGCCCCCTCCCTGGCAGTGTTCAAGGCCGGGCTGGACGGGGCTTTGAGCAACCTGGTCTGGTGGAAGGGGTCCCTGCCCGTGGCAGGGAGTTGGACTAGATGACCTTTAGAGGTCCCTTTCAACCTAAACCTATAGTAAAGCACACAGGGATGCAAGTAAGGGGGGTCCCTCTCCACCTCCAGCAATCCTGGGATTCGGTAGACAGTGGGGAACAACCCAACCTACAGCGCTACCGTCAACCACGTCAGGAGGTACCCTTGGTCCCCAAATCCAACCAGTGCAGAACGGCTTGTGTTGACATTGCTTGGGCACCCTCCCTTAGCGTGCAGCACCTGCACCCATGCTGCCCAGTGCCGCCTTGGGGGTCCCCTGGGAACGAACACACCGTCTTCTGTTTTAAATGTGGCTTTGGTTCAAAATGCTCACGTAGTCTGAGGACTCTGCGGCACTAGCGAAGCAGTGTTTCACAACATGGTGCTAAGGGGGAGCACTACCCGAGCATGGCACAGGGACAGGCAATGGTGTATGAGGGTAGCGGGTCTGCCGGGATTGTACTGGAGGATCCTGCAGGGAGGAGACAGCCGAGCTCAAGAGCCTCTTCAGTGGCACCTTTAGCAAGCGCTCGCTGGAATTAAATATCCCCAGAACCGCAACAAGGTTTTGTTCCAGAGATGCGATGGGTCAACATCGGAACAGAGCAAGGGGTGAACCGCCACGCAGCCCCAGGAAATGACTGGTGGGAAAAAAAGCAGAGATCTGAGTTACTTGACAACAAAAATTTAACTAAAGTCTACTTAGATTTCCAAAAGCATTTGACAAGGTCTCATTAAAATCTCTTGAGGAAGCCAAGAAGCCATGGGATAAAAAGGAAAGCTTTTACACGTGAAATTTGTTAAAAGGTTTAAAATAAATGATTGGATTTTACATCAGAAGAAAGGTCAGCAGCGGAGTCTCACAGGGATCAGTGCCAGGACTTACGCTGCTCAACATAGCCCTACATCATTTATGAGAGAGAAACGACAAAGAAGCAACATGGTTTGCCAATAATGATGAATTATTCGGGCTAATGAAGAGCAGGAAAACTGTGAGGAACCGTAGAAGGATCTTAAAACGTAAGGTAAACGTAAGGTGGAGGAAAACTGATGCACATGGGAAAAAATAATTCTCTCCTCATACATAAAAGCAGAGGCTCTGAGCTGACCTGGTAGCGCTGAGCTACCAGGATTAAGAACTTCGGTGGGACATGACAGACAGCTCATGAGGAGTGCCAGCTTACCATCCCACAACGGCCAGGAACGACGAGCAAAGCAAAGGGAGTCAGACAGAGGAACATCACACCACTGGCACAGCCAAAGGGCCCCCACATCTTAAATCCTTGCAGTAACACTGCTCCTCCCATTTGGTCTGCCTCTTGCCTCCTCCAGAACGAGGACTAGGCCACATAAATGAACCTAGAAGATAATGTTTGATACAAATGGCATTTGACATGGGATAAAATTTCTTCTTGCCACGGGATATTGCGCTAAAAATTTACATGGAATCAAGAAGCAACTGGAAAGGCTCCTGGAAGAGCAATCCCTTAAGTACTGCTGCATACGGGACACGCTTTGGATGGAGAATCTCCGACCCCGAGCCATCGGACATGGACAGAGTGTGCTGGGGAAACATCACCACATACATGCCCTGTTCCCATATCTCACCTCTCCTATGAGGACAGACTGAGAGAGTTGGGGTTGTTCGGCCTGGAGAAGAGAAGGCTCCGGCCAGACCTCACAGCAGCCTTCCAGCACCTGGAGGGCCTACAAGAGAGCTGGGGAGGGGCTTTGTGCAAGGGCATGGAGTGATGGGATGAGGGGTAACGGTTTTAAACTGCGAGAGGGTAGGTTTAGATTGGATATTAGGAAGAAATTCTCCACGCCGAGGGTGCTGAGACCCTGGCACAGGTTGCCCAGAGAAGCTGTGGGTGCCTCCTCCCTGGCAGTGTTCAAGGCCGGGTTGGACGGGGCTTTGAGCAACCTGGTCTGGTGGAAGGGGTCCCTGCCCACGACAGGGGCTTGGAACCAGACGATCTTTAAGGTCCCTTCCACCCCAAACCCTTCTGTGATTCTATGAAAGGTAAATGCAGCTCCTTGTGACAGCTGCAATATTTTCTGATACTATCCCCACGAAGTGCAAAGGCAGCTCCCAAAATCACTGAGGACAGCAGTCTCACTGTCTTTTGAAAGATCTTAGATTCACAGGATATTCAAATCACTAAGAAAAGAAGCTCGCGTCCCCTAAATGGAACAGTGAATGCAATGAAAAAACGTTTTTGCTGAAACCACGCACTGGTGTCCAGCTTGCTGAGCAGTTCAATACCTTGCAGCCAGCGGAAGGAGCGCCTGGGTTTCACACAGCTGCTGGGTATTTGAGTTTCCCATTCTTGCTGGAATATCAGTGCATAAGCACACGACCTCAGGAGGCCTTGTTCTGAGCACCAGGAGTGCACACCAAAGCCTCATCGACTTGCCTGAGGGCCACATGTTGGAACCGATTTTCAACAGTCTTCGTCAGTGGAGGCGGTACTCCGTGAGGCGTCACTTTATCCTTGCTGTTTCACAAATTGTTTTGTTTTACCAGGTGTACCGCTGCAACTTGAGATTTGACCAATTTAGTCCTAATTCTCTAAGAGCTCAATAGCAATTATTTAATTTCTCCAAGAGGACAGATGTCATCTATGCAGCATCTTACGCTGCAGCTGCTCCCTTGCTGTTCTGGCAATCCACGGGGACGACTTCCAGTGCCAGCAGACTCTTGCGATCGGCTGGTTCACGAGATGAGTCAGAGGGGACCTTTACAATTTCTTGGTGATGCCACGAACGGCTGCGCCCACCTTGAGGCAGCTTTGTACGTGTCAGAATATGACGGCCACATCTCAGCTCTAATCGTCAGAGCGTGTCCCTGGACCGCACTCCCACCACCATCACCAGCTGCCGGCTCTGAGGTTAGGCTTCTCCCCCGACTGCACACATCCATACGCCGATCCTTTGCGTGAGGTTTGCAACAAGAAACACCCTTAGCACGTAGGCATGCCCACAGCAGGTGTTCACTGCGACTGCAGCTGCTCCAGACTGCCTAAGCAGTGGAGTCACTACTGATCAACNAACAGAGCAAGGGGTGAACCGCCACGCAGCCCCAGGAAATGACTGGTGGGAAAAAAAGCAGAGATCTGAGTTACTTGACAACAAAAATTTAACTAAAGTCTACTTAGATTTCCAAAAGCATTTGACAAGGTCTCATTAAAATCTCTTGAGGAAGCCAAGAAGCCATGGGATAAAAAGGAAAGCTTTTACACGTGAAATTTGTTAAAAGGTTTAAAATAAATGATTGGATTTTACATCAGAAGAAAGGTCAGCAGCGGAGTCTCACAGGGATCAGTGCCAGGACTTACGCTGCTCAACATAGCCCTACATCATTTATGAGAGAGAAACGACAAAGAAGCAACATGGTTTGCCAATAATGATGAATTATTCGGGCTAATGAAGAGCAGGAAAACTGTGAGGAACCGTAGAAGGATCTTAAAACGTAAGGTAAACGTAAGGTGGAGGAAAACTGATGCACATGGGAAAAAATAATTCTCTCCTCATACATAAAAGCAGAGGCTCTGAGCTGACCTGGTAGCGCTGAGCTACCAGGATTAAGAACTTCGGTGGGACATGACAGACAGCTCATGAGGAGTGCCAGCTTACCATCCCACAACGGCCAGGAACGACGAGCAAAGCAAAGGGAGTCAGACAGAGGAACATCACACCACTGGCACAGCCAAAGGGCCCCCACATCTTAAATCCTTGCAGTAACACTGCTCCTCCCATTTGGTCTGCCTCTTGCCTCCTCCAGAACGAGGACTAGGCCACATAAATGAACCTAGAAGATAATGTTTGATACAAATGGCATTTGACATGGGATAAAATTTCTTCTTGCCACGGGATATTGCGCTAAAAATTTACATGGAATCAAGAAGCAACTGGAAAGGCTCCTGGAAGAGCAATCCCTTAAGTACTGCTGCATACGGGACACGCTTTGGATGGAGAATCTCCGACCCCGAGCCATCGGACATGGACAGAGTGTGCTGGGGAAACATCACCACATACATGCCCTGTTCCCATATCTCACCTCTCCTATGAGGACAGACTGAGAGAGTTGGGGTTGTTCGGCCTGGAGAAGAGAAGGCTCCGGCCAGACCTCACAGCAGCCTTCCAGCACCTGGAGGGCCTACAAGAGAGCTGGGGAGGGGCTTTGTGCAAGGGCATGGAGTGATGGGATGAGGGGTAACGGTTTTAAACTGCGAGAGGGTAGGTTTAGATTGGATATTAGGAAGAAATTCTCCACGCCGAGGGTGCTGAGACCCTGGCACAGGTTGCCCAGAGAAGCTGTGGGTGCCTCCTCCCTGGCAGTGTTCAAGGCCGGGTTGGACGGGGCTTTGAGCAACCTGGTCTGGTGGAAGGGGTCCCTGCCCACGACAGGGGCTTGGAACCAGACGATCTTTAAGGTCCCTTCCACCCCAAACCCTTCTGTGATTCTATGAAAGGTAAATGCAGCTCCTTGTGACAGCTGCAATATTTTCTGATACTATCCCCACGAAGTGCAAAGGCAGCTCCCAAAATCACTGAGGACAGCAGTCTCACTGTCTTTTGAAAGATCTTAGATTCACAGGATATTCAAATCACTAAGAAAAGAAGCTCGCGTCCCCTAAATGGAACAGTGAATGCAATGAAAAAACGTTTTTGCTGAAACCACGCACTGGTGTCCAGCTTGCTGAGCAGTTCAATACCTTGCAGCCAGCGGAAGGAGCGCCTGGGTTTCACACAGCTGCTGGGTATTTGAGTTTCCCATTCTTGCTGGAATATCAGTGCATAAGCACACGACCTCAGGAGGCCTTGTTCTGAGCACCAGGAGTGCACACCAAAGCCTCATCGACTTGCCTGAGGGCCACATGTTGGAACCGATTTTCAACAGTCTTCGTCAGTGGAGGCGGTACTCCGTGAGGCGTCACTTTATCCTTGCTGTTTCACAAATTGTTTTGTTTTACCAGGTGTACCGCTGCAACTTGAGATTTGACCAATTTAGTCCTAATTCTCTAAGAGCTCAATAGCAATTATTTAATTTCTCCAAGAGGACAGATGTCATCTATGCAGCATCTTACGCTGCAGCTGCTCCCTTGCTGTTCTGGCAATCCACGGGGACGACTTCCAGTGCCAGCAGACTCTTGCGATCGGCTGGTTCACGAGATGAGTCAGAGGGGACCTTTACAATTTCTTGGTGATGCCACGAACGGCTGCGCCCACCTTGAGGCAGCTTTGTACGTGTCAGAATATGACGGCCACATCTCAGCTCTAATCGTCAGAGCGTGTCCCTGGACCGCACTCCCACCACCATCACCAGCTGCCGGCTCTGAGGTTAGGCTTCTCCCCCGACTGCACACATCCATACGCCGATCCTTTGCGTGAGGTTTGCAACAAGAAACACCCTTAGCACGTAGGCATGCCCACAGCAGGTGTTCACTGCGACTGCAGCTGCTCCAGACTGCCTAAGCAGTGGAGTCACTACTGATCAACACATCCTTTATGGTCTTCACCGACAGCTCCCGTCTCTTTAATAAATGACTTGGCACCTTCAGAACGAGAAAAAACCTGAATGATGCATTTTGGTTTTATGCTTTCAGTTGTCTAGCTGAACTGCTTTCTCATGAATCAAACCAGGTAGGAGCTGCAACGCCTCAGACCCGTGACGGTCCCTCTACAAGGAGCAGCATGACCGTGCATCGCTCCGGCCAGGGCTGCACGTAGAGCCCTGACTAAATCTTTGCCTCTCACACCGGCTCGGCTGAGAGAGACCGCTGACAGCTCCCACGGACCTAGCTCGGCTTCCTGGCTTATTCTGAGGGGCAGCACCATGCACAGATCATTTCACAACTGTACTCATCAGATGGAAATAACTTCTCTCACAATACTGGGGGGGTCCACTTGGCAAAGCCACGCCGCAGTGCTCTGTGAGGGGAAGAGGCCAGGCAGAGTACCCTCCTGAGGGATCCCCACACAGCCGCCTCCATCACGGTGTTTTCTCCCCAGATTCACGTTTCCACGTCATACTCACAATAGCCAATAATTTGCACGATTCTCATTCTAGTACTGTGGCTGTTTCCCTTGGGTCTGACACATTTCTTCTCTAATAATTATCATTAACTTTTTACTGTAATTAAGAGTAACTTTAAGTTAACACACTCTGGGTCTCACAATACGTTTTGTCATCTCTGTTTAGAACATGAGCACTCAGAAACAAAAGCTCTTTTTCATACCTTCTATGCCGGTAATTTAACATTCAGTGCTTATAGCGGGTTTCCAACCGGCAAAGACATAATGTGAACAACAATTAATTCGCTAAGCTGCCTCCCGTGTTTATCAGCTACTTCTACTGACATTAGTGACAAAGACAGACATCTATTCCACTGACACAGCCAGGAGCAGCGTTAGCAAAATTCTGTTTGCACAGCCCTAGTGCTGCCAACCCTCCACACGAGTGCTCCTTTGCTCCGCGTCCAGCCTCACACGGGAAGCGACCCCCAACCTTACAGCGAGAGCGATGCGGACGCGAACCAGCGAGAGCCTGTCACCGCCTGGCACGAGCCACTTTTCCAAACATTACTGAATTAATTATCAGTCACCTCCCCTTTCTTCCCCATCCTCCCTTACTTTCTGTCACATACACATAAAACGGACTGCAGACAAACCCCAAACCCTTCTTGCAGGAACCTGTTCCAGAAACTTGTTTATTCCTTTTAATTTTGTACGGATAATAACACACGCCGGCTGTCCAGAGCCCCAAGAGTTCTCCCGCCCACAAAAAAGCACCTGGAAACGACACGTACTCCCAGAAGGACCACCCCAGCGCCGTCTCTGAACAGGAACGCGCCCACCTGAAAAGCAAGCGAGGGTCACTTCCCCAGCCAAGGGCTCGCTGCCCGGGGCACCAGGCCCCCGCGCTCACCTACGCACCGTCAGCCAAAACCCTCAGCTGAGTTTTGCTGCGGAACGGTTCGCACTCGTTTTTCGCAGCGCCGTGTTCACCACTGATGGTCTGAATTGGAAATCAATGCAGCGCACGCATAATGTGCTTAGCCCAGCTTTCCTTGCCGCTAAGTAAGCTGTTTGTCACAGCATTAAGCTTACAAGCAGTCTTCAAAAAATGAAAAGGCCAATATGACCATGACACAGGCATGTAATAGCGTGGCAAGGATTGTATGGGAGAAAGCAACGATCTGCTCAAAAACCAAATGCGGAAAATTGCTTTCAGGCATGATTGCTACTCAAGGAAGCAGAAGAACGTATGGATCTGAAACCTTGCGTTTCCGTGGCCGTCTAAAGCAAGGAGAGCCGAGCGGATGCCGGACCGAGGCAGCGGACACCCCGGCACAGCCTGTGCCAGCAGCGTGCGGACACTGGCCAGCGCCTTGGCCGCGGTGGCTCCATGCTTCACCCGACTCTCGCTCAGACTCTTCGCAAGGCCGAACCCACAGCGCAGGAGCAACATGCGTGGGGCTTCTCTTAACGCCAGGGGATGGCGGAGCAGAAAAAAGATCCCATTCACTGGCAATGTAATGCTTTTGACTTCTTGGCTTCGGATACTACGCCTATATTACTAAATGCCAGTTTAAACAATGAGGCAGCAAAGAAGTACTTGCAAAGCGCTGGTACATGGAAACCACGTCACGAAAAACCCCAGTAGGGCAGTGATAGGAATGGAAACACTTTGATAATTAATGCTTGCTCCATGGGAACAAGCGTATACTTCCATGGCGTGGCAAATGTAGAGCAACCCTGACAACTATTCCTGAAAAGGAAGAAAAGAACACGAATGTAGCAGGGAGAGGAAAGCGAACAGAACACTATTTTTTTAAAAAAAGGTAAGTGATCCAAGTAATCGCTAGCCTGAAAGTGAATTAGCATTCCTAACAAAACAATCATTACAAGGAATCGCCCTCACAACACACTCCCAGCAGCAGCAGCAGCAGTGTACCAGCACCCTCGATTGCTTCAAAGCCAGCGCTGCAGTCAGTGCATGGAGGAAGAGGGACAGATTTATGGTTGGATTCTCTTCTGCCCCGCGGCTCCAGTAGTAATTTACACCCACGGAGAATAATTACCAAACCTATTGTGATTTGTTAGCATGTTTTATTCCTGCCGCGCACATGACTGTTAGTATTCATACATGCAAATGTATGCGGCTAACATCTGGGCAGCTCCACACACTCTTCTCGGTGCTGATGCGAGCATTCCTTGTCCGAGGAAGGAGGGCGAGCGGCTGCAGCGGCTGCAGCAAACCAAGAAAGTGCTGCTCAGGCTCTGTGCCGCACAAACGACAGCTGGAGGTAACTTGTGTCCGGCCGCAAAGCAGAGGGGACAGACTTATCTTCTGGGTGCCTCAGTGACGGCGTTAAAGATGCCCTTCACAACACGGCGGAAGGGACTGCAGGGCAAAGAAAGGCTTTGTTCCCCTGCAGCAGCAGTTACGGAGCTGATAATTACACTGGGGGATAATTAGCATTCAGGCCTGCTACTGACAGATGTAACTCATTGTTTACAGATGGGAGCATACAACAAGCGCAGTCGCGGAGACAGAAAGATGGACAGAGAGGAAGTTTTAAGGCTGTTGATTCTGCTTGCTCAAACCATGCTGACGTTGTACCGTACAACACACCATGGCGCCTGCCGCTCTCTGCCATCACCTCTGCCTACGGTCCGCACTCTGCGGTGGTTCTGCGCTGTGTCCCGAAGCGCTGGGCGCTGCCCTTCCCAGGGAACGCTGTTTGCTGTGCACGCCGCTGCTCGCAGCAGTTTTGAGAAACGCCTCAAGCAGGCGGTTGGTTGGTTGGTGCGCCCCGCTCCCGTGCCAAGCGCTAACCTGATTAATACCCAACCAAGATGCTGTTCTTCAGACTGCGGAGCACCACAGGTTCCCGTCACGCACTTATTTCTTCTGCCTTTGCCTGTCCCGTGGAGCTTTGTCCACCATCGGGGTCACTGCAGCAGCCCCGCACTCACGCAGAGCCAGGAAAGCAGCAGCACCTCGCTCCCCAAGCCAGCTGCCTCCAAGATCTGAGGTTCAACCTTCTCTTGCCACAAGACCTATGAGACTCACCAGAGAACGCAAGGTATTTAATTTCTTGAGGATTAAAACAGCTCTTCTACAATACCATCGGGACCCATTATTAAGTGACATCTCTGACTGAAACATCCAGATTCCCATTTGGTGATTGAATTCTCCCTCACCCTACCGACCCCCTACTTGGCCTTTACGTGAAGTGCCAGAACCAGCTATAATCACCCCTCCGGAATGAATCTTCTCTTCCTCAGCCCCTCCTACGGACGATGGGCCAAGAAGCTACTTTCAAACCCCTGTAGTGATGTCAGCGTATTAAATGCAGTACTAACGGGACTAAACTCAAATCACAAAATAAAGACCCACTACAGCCGTTGCTTGAACCGCAGGGTACCGACACCCTGAGCAGGTCACGGCCTTCGGCAGGAGCTCCCCCTGGCCAGGACGCCCACAACCAGGGGCTAGGAGGCCGGGGCATGCCTGGGTGCCAGGACATGGCGGTGCCCAGCTCCAGCCCCCCGGCAGCCTCCATGAGCAGCCTCTGGAGCAGCTCTGCCAGCCAGGCACCGAGCCCGGGCTCCCCAGCCCGCGCCCGTCCCCAGCGAGGGCTTGTCTCAGCTGGGTCCCACCAGTGGGCTCTGCAGCGAGGGACGGGCGCAGCGGTGAGGGGCTGGGGTGGGCTGCCTGCAGGCAGGCTGGTAACCGGGGATTCGCTTCGCCCCTCACACTCGGGAGGTGATGGTGGAGCCCAGGCACTGGCACCAGCACCCGGCTGTGCTCAGCACCCATCGCCACAGCAACATCCCACAGAACGCAGCTCCTCTGCGGCCCCTCCTGGCTGCCCCCACCGCCCCAGGTCAGGTCCGTCCAGCCTGGAGGGTGCAGCCAGCGTGGCCCGACAACCACAGACAGCCCTGGCCCAGCCAGTTTACGCTTAGACAACCACCCACGGCACGAGAGGACTCGGTACCGATGGTCTGCTCCCAGCCAGGCAACCGCAGACCTCTGCCCCGACGTGTCCTGGCACTGGCCGCGCTTGCCGCGTGGCACACCAAGGCATGAGGTCCAGAGACCGGCATCACACACTCGCTGCCGCAGTCCCCTTGGCTCATCGGTCCCAACCCCCTGCCTCGAGGAAGGCGGTTTTTCACCAGAGCTTCACCAACAACAGCTTCCCACAAAGAGCAAGCTGCAGATCTTCGCCATGTCGGTCCTTCTCAGATGCACACCGTCCCAGCGCTGATGGGTTATCCCGCAGAGGGAGTCCACGGTACCCTTCGGCTGTGTAACAATAAATTGCCCCCACTGCCATAGCGACAGTCCTCAGGCCCCAGCCAGCAGACTCCAGCCTGTCCGTGTCTGCCGGCTGCAGGAGCCCGACGTGGCCCGCGGGCACGAGGGGCATCTCCCCGGCCCCCATGTCATGATCAGACCAAGCCCACATGGGTAAGCGAGCAGTAAAACAGCAATCACAGCGTTTCTGTTCTGACTTGATGATTTGCATCACATTTTTAGTCCTCGCTCTTACGAAGCGTGTTTCTAACAGATGTATCACAAGGGTCTGAATTACCCTTCTCTGCAATCTCAGCACAAGCCACGAGTTACTTCGCTGGAAGAGTTACAGCAGCTGAACTCCAGGCACGCAATCCGAGAGAAAACACCACTAAAACCAAGAGCACGTCCTGCACCTGATCTTCAGGACAAACTGCATAAAGAAGATCTTGGCAAACATTTGCCCAAGGACAGTTAAAACCAAATGAGCCAACAAACCTGTAGCAGAAATCTCTCTTATTTTAACTGCGTACAAGAGATGCTGCAGATCCTGTTGGCTGGGAAGTGACAATGAGTCCTGCTGAAACAACGTGCTCTCACAGAGCTCTCCAGTGAGGTGAATCTGCACGGGTTACATGGGGCAAAATATATTTTGTTCGCTTGCTGACCGTCAAGATTCATGATTTCTCATGAAGCATCTTACTGCTCCAAGAGCGTTTACAATCTGTAGCATACACCAACTACCGGTCCCACATGTATTCTTCATAGCTCCTACAGCACTGCCATTGCAAGAAGTTGGCCATTGCTATGGCCTGCAAGTTAGATGCAGCTCAAGCGTAAGACCAGCATTGAGACGGGTGAGGAAATGTGAACTGTAACGAAGGAAAGACAGAAACGTCCAGTCGGTACTTTGGTGCTGAATTTGGAACAGAGAAGGGCACTGTCATCATCTACTACAACGATGCGGGTGGAATAGAAAACTTGTCACCTGTACGGAGAGCAGGAGGCAACGCCTGTTAAAATAAAGCATTTTCAAATCCAGAAGTCAGAATGCTTCACAGTGAAGACCTTTAGAGAAATTAGCTAAGGCGCTCTCTCAGTAACACGTCAGTATTTAAGAAATCCTGGAAACCTGGGAAATTCCAGACGCTGGAAGGACTGTCAGGAATGACAAGAGAACTATTAACCATTGGCCTGACTCCAATCCTAAGCAAATGAACAGAATGCTTTATTTGGAATATCGAACAGGAAATCTCATCAGTGTGGTTAATGCGAGGGCAAGCCTGTCACATATCTTGTCAAGATCGCAATATAATTGATGATGGCAACCTCCGGAGACCACGTGCTGTGGCTTAAGGGTTTGGTGACACTGAACGTTAATTATCTCCACACACTGCGACCTGCTCGTAGGAACTATGAGCATACTAAAAGCGTGCTCACCAACAGGCCAAAAAACGTAATCAAAAGCATGCAGACACAGCGTGGGCAGCTCTCTCCGGTTAGCGCCGTAAGGACCAGTGCTAACCCGTACTGCAGCGGGGTCTCCACCAGAGCTGTCCGACCTTTGCAGCATGAGTTGCGTCCCACTTCACTGTGGTCACGCAAGCATGGCAGCAGTCCCAGGGCTGACCACGCAGGCATCAGGAAACATCCCAAATCATTTCAGAGCCTGGACAGACATTTATTATAAGCAATATCCAGCTTCTGAGTAACAACGTAAACCCCTCATTTAGAAACTGAAGGTCTTTGTATTTGAAGGGGCTACAAAGAATGCTGCCATATCAGACAAGTGATTGCCAGAGCGATCCGGACCGTGTCATTAAACACTCGGGACAAAAAGAGTTTTTAATATACGTAAATGCAAAGTATAAAAAATACATGTTCTGTTTTCGAGGTAAGAGACGTTCTTGGAAAGCAACAATTCAAAAAGGCTATGCCGCCACAACACTAGCTCTCATGGCCATGAAGCGAAGAAAAACAACCTCTGGACTTACAAAAATGATACCGAGGAAACAAAACACTCTCCCCTCTCTCCACGTGACTCTACCGGAATAGTCCAGCTGGTGTCTTCAGGAACGACATGAAAACATTTGAGACCACAACGTGACCAAACAGGAACCCCAGGAGCAGGAAAGGAAGNTTACAGCAGCTGAACTCCAGGCACGCAATCCGAGAGAAAACACCACTAAAACCAAGAGCACGTCCTGCACCTGATCTTCAGGACAAACTGCATAAAGAAGATCTTGGCAAACATTTGCCCAAGGACAGTTAAAACCAAATGAGCCAACAAACCTGTAGCAGAAATCTCTCTTATTTTAACTGCGTACAAGAGATGCTGCAGATCCTGTTGGCTGGGAAGTGACAATGAGTCCTGCTGAAACAACGTGCTCTCACAGAGCTCTCCAGTGAGGTGAATCTGCACGGGTTACATGGGGCAAAATATATTTTGTTCGCTTGCTGACCGTCAAGATTCATGATTTCTCATGAAGCATCTTACTGCTCCAAGAGCGTTTACAATCTGTAGCATACACCAACTACCGGTCCCACATGTATTCTTCATAGCTCCTACAGCACTGCCATTGCAAGAAGTTGGCCATTGCTATGGCCTGCAAGTTAGATGCAGCTCAAGCGTAAGACCAGCATTGAGACGGGTGAGGAAATGTGAACTGTAACAAAGGAAAGACAGAAACGTCCAGTCAGTACTTTGGTGCTGAATTTGGAACAGAGAAGGGCACTGTCATCATCTACTACAACGATGCGGGTGGAAAACATGTCACCTGTACGGAGAGCAGGAGGCAACGCCTGTTAAAATAAAGCATTTTCAAATCCAGAAGTCAGAATGCTTCACAGTGAAGACCTTTAGAGAAATTAGCTAAGGCGCTCTCTCAGTAACACGTCAGTATTTAAGAAATCCTGGAAACCTGGGAAATTCCAGACGCTGGAAGGACTGTCAGGAATGACAAGAGACCTATTAACCATTGGCCTGACTCCAATCCTAAGCAAATGAACAGAATGCTTTATTTGGAATATCGAACAGGAAATCTCATCAGTGTGGTTAATGCGAGGGCAAGCCTGTCACATATCTTGTCAAGATCGCAATATAATTGATGATGGCAACCTCCGGAGACCACGTGCTGTGGCTTAAGGGTTTGGTGACACTGAACGTTAATTATCTCCACACACTGCGACCTGCTCGTAGGAACTATGAGCATACTAAAAGCGTGCTCACCAACAGGCCAAAAAACGTAATCAAAAGCATGCAGACACAGCGTGGGCAGCTCTCTCCGGTTAGCGCCGTAAGGACCAGTGCTAACCCGTACTGCAGCGGGGTCTCCACCAGAGCTGTCCGACCTTTGCAGCATGAGTTGCGTCCCACTTCACTGTGGTCACGCAAGCATGGCAGCAGTCCCAGGGCTGACCACGCAGGCATCAGGAAACATCCCAAATCATTTCAGAGCCTGGACAGACATTTATTATAAGCAATATCCAGCTTCTGAGTAACAACGTAAACCCCTCATTTAGAAACTGAAGGTCTTTGTATTTGAAGGGGCTACAAAGAATGCTGCCATATCAGACAAGTGATTGCCAGAGCGATCCGGACCGTGTCATTAAACACTCGGGACAAAAAGAGTTTTTAATATACGTAAATGCAAAGTATAAAAAATACATGTTCTGTTTTCGAGGTAAGAGACGTTCTTGGAAAGCAACAATTCAAAAAGGCTATGCCGCCACAACACTAGCTCTCATGGCCATGAAGCGAAGAAAAACAACCTCTGGACTTACAAAAATGATACCGAGGAAACAAAACACTCTCCCCTCTCTCCACGTGACTCTACCGGAATAGTCCAGCTGGTGTCTTCATGAACGACATGAAAACATTTGAGACCACAACGTGACCAAACAGGAACCCCAGGAGCAGGAAAGGAAGTTTTACAAGTGAAATTCAGCTTGATTCATTCCTATCAAAGAGACGGTCAAGAGGCATCTAGATCACTACACACAGGTACGTACTGAAAGAAAAAATACTTTCAATATTTTAGAATTTCAAACAATGCCGAGAAAAAAGATCATCAAGATGTGACTCAGGAGCCTTGAAATAAGGCAGAATTCCCACCAGAGAGGGCAACTAAGCATTGAGCACTGCGTCAAGAATGTGGTTGTGAACTCTTGCTTCTCCAAATTACGTATGGGAGCGGACTAGGCTGTTTGGAAGCTGCGATTGCGTGTGATGTTGCAATCTGTAATGCTCAGCCGCTCACCTTCTCCTTTCCACTCCCTGCCTTTGCGGATGCTGCTTCCGGAAAAGACGACACACAAAAACTGGTCAGAACAGAACAAACGACAGCGGATGGGGCGAGCCAGGGCTTTCGAGGCAAAGAACAGATTAGTCTTGGGCAT
Organism: Steatornis caripensis; assembly: GCA_013398225.1. Lineage (NCBI taxonomy): Eukaryota > Metazoa > Chordata > Aves > Caprimulgiformes > Steatornithidae > Steatornis > Steatornis caripensis. The sequence goes on from VZSC01010573.1 coordinate 99,620, forward strand.
ATGCTAATGTTTCAGTCTACCAAGAGTCTTTGTAATCAGATACAATATCTAGGTACAATTTAATGGGCTGTTATACACAGGAAGTCAAATTAAATGTAATTGCCCCTTCTCACTCATATTTTATCAAAACAAAACGGGTTTGGTAATTCTTGCCTATTTAATTGAACCACTGTGAGTTGAAGAAGTGCTAGAGGAAAGAACGTTTGACGCCATTTTTTTTATTTCATTTGTTTATAATGATCTGATTATCGTCTGCCTGGAAGAACAAGAACCAGCAGACTCAAAAGAAAAATCCACCAGAACTCACTAAGAAGATACCATAGGAATCGGCAGTATTTTTCTGAATTTCAGTTTCTGCAGATCATGATGCAGCTCAGAGAAATATCACAATCTCCTGTAATACCTGCTTTTAATTGCTTTCTGGAAACACGTACGAATAACTTACAGTTGGTCACGTTGAAGAAATACTTTTGTTTCCCTTTCCTCACGACACTCAAAGAACAGCTACCGAGGCTTGCAGCGACACACGCAGCCTGAAGCCCCGTCCATCAGGAGTGGAACCCTTGATGAAGGACGGTCAACATTTAGCACAGGAATGAGAATAAAAATCACAGAAACTCCAGTCTGCAAGCGATTTTAAGAAGGCTCGCCCCAGAGCAGAATCAATTATACCAAAACATTCGTAACATGTTTGTCTAAAATGTTCTTTATTTTCCAATGAGAGGCCTTTAAATAACTACCTAGACAATCTTTTCTACTGCTGTGCTACCCTTAATAATTAGGTATTTTCTCCTACTGCCTAGCTAAAATTTTGTTTGCTGTGATTGTTGCCGATTACCTCTTGTCCTATTCAAGAAGGCACGGTGCAGAGTTTATTCCCACCTCTGCAGTCCCAATTACACAACTGAAGACTGTTACCACGCGCTCACTCAGCGCAGCACCTCAATGTATAGTGTACCGGTGCTAAGCTAAGGAGAATGTTTGCCGGACTTCCGTTTGAATGTCCCGTTGTCTCTGGTTTTTACAACATTTTGATTCTGCTAATTGATGTTCAGCTTCGGATTCACTCGCACTTCTGAACCTCTTCTCCATTCTTCTCTTTCCAACATTTGTGCAGCTGATTACTTTTCTGCAACCGTAATTTGCATTTCTCCTTACTGAACTGCATCTAAGCGTTTTCAAACAATAGCTTCTATCTGTCAAGATGATTCTGAATTCTCATTCTGCCTACAAATTTGCAGCATTTGCAGTGACTCACTGAGGCCATTTTCAATGTCTTCTGTCCCCCGCCAAGCAAGTATTCTCATCAAGAAAAGGGGGGGGATGATGCCTGCCCCGGCGCTCAAACACTTTGGGGAGCTGAAGTTAGCAGAGGGGCTGTGGGTTTCTCTTCTGCTCCTTCAGGACTCCAAGTCAGTAAATGACAACAACGATGCTGATGACGTTCACAGCACTGGGCACCACACAGGGGAAGGGACCACAGCAGCAGCAAGTCTTGGCGCAAGGAGGGCAGAGGCACTGATGGCAAGGGATGAGCCACGTTGCGTCAGGGGATGTACCTGAAGACAGGTAAATTTTGCCCTGGAAGACCCTGTTTAACTGGGCTGTGAAATAAAGAGCTTTTGCGGCCAACTCCTAGAGTAGGACGCATCTTGCCCAAGTTTTGACAGTGATGGTGAACACATCTCCATGTGCGCTAATACTCCCGTGGTTCCCTCATAACCTATGGAGCGAAAGATGCACGAGGCCTTGATGCACCTGACTTAAATGATTATTTTAGAGGGAAATTAACTGCACGCCACAAGCCCCCTTTTGCTGCTCCAAACTATAAAGAGGACCTTGACAATAAGGTCAGGTAAACACCTACCGAGCTGTCTGAAGTTACACAAGATTAATTTCTCCACTAACGACAGATGACAAAAGCCTCTCCTCTGCGCAATTCAGCAGATCGGAGAACACCACTACACAGAGCGCAGCATCAGAGAAACATCTACACCTCGTTCAAAGACACCAAACAGTCGGTAGAAGAGAAAGCTTTCAAAGACCAACCAAAGAACGGCACCAACGAAGAAAAGCAACCAAGGTTAATGGTTGTAAAATGTTCAAAGAACCACATCAGTCCTTCATCTCTAAAGGTGGCTGAGAAGAACCAAAAAGGCTTCAACGTGGCCTAACTTGTCTTATTCTTCCAGCTAGCATGAAGGAACAAGAACACACGGTCTACAGCCTCTGTGACTGCGTGGTTGGTGGCTTGTCATTTTTTCAAAGTTAGTTTTGAGTGTTCCATCGCACTCAACGTGAAAGCACAGAGGGAGGCTGATTCCTTCCACCTGGTGTCCTTCTGTAAACCAGAATACAAGGACGGGGTACTGCAGAAGGCCAGGGGTTTGGCGACAGCAGCATCCTTTTGTGAGTAACAGTCAGGAACAAATAGCAAAGGAAAGAGTATAAGAAACAGAATAAAAGCCCAGTGATCCACCGGCGTGACACCTTCCCCACTTCTGAAAGCCAGTAACCGCATTCCCCATCCCAAGCCCCTGCACAGCTCACCGTGTTTCTTGGTCACAAATTTACTCTTCAGTAATTCTGTACTCTCATTTCGAATCCATTTATATTTTTGGCCTCCACAACATGCAGTAGGAATAAATGCTACAATTTAATCACCTGCAGTGTGACAAAGTACTTTCTTTTATTTTAATCTTGCNGGTGATCCACCTGCGTGACACCTTCCCCACTTCTGAAAGCCAGTAACTGCATTCCCCATCCCAAGCCCCTGCACAGCTCACCGTGTTTCTTGGTCACAAATTTACTCTTCAGTAATTCTGTACTCTCATTTCGAATCCATTTATATTTTTGGCCTCCACAACATGCAGTAGGAATAAATGCTACAATTTAATCACCTGCAGTGTGACAAAGTACTTTCTTTTATTTTAATCTTGCTGCTTGCTAATTCCACGGACTGCCACCTCATTCCTTTGTACCGAGAAATCACTATTGTTCCATATTCACCTTCTCCTTGCCTACTCGCGATTTCATAAAACTCTGTCAAACGTTCCTCAGGCACCTCTTCCCTGAGCTGAAGAGTTCCAGTCTATTTAACCTTTCCTCAAATGAAAAGCGGTCTGCGCTTTGGGTCACCCTTGCTGGTTGCCTCTGAACCTGTTCCCGTTCTTCTCGTGCAGATGGGTAAACTACAACAGCAAGTAAGAGACTGTCAAGCCGTGGATTTACATAGAAGTGTAACGCTATTTTTAGTAGACTCTCTATTTCTTTCCTGTTTCCTAACATCCTGTATGTGTCATCAGCTGCTGCCCAGTGATACTCGCCGAGAACTACCCACATGACCACAAAACCCCTCCGAGTAAGATGCCTTACAGGAATCCATCGCTAAGCAGGTACGTGCTCCAAAGACTCTCAACCCCAGAGACAGCAGGAGCCAGGAAGGACTTTGTCTCAGACGAGCTGTTTAGTGACCAACAGCTCTACCAGTTGTCACCTCTTTCAAGTTCTGGTTGCATTCTGTCCAGTACCTGACCAAAACGTCCTGCAGATGCACCGCAGAAAACAGGACTCCTCTGACGCAATCTCATGACAAACGTCCAGGACGGTGTGTGCCATCCCTCCCACCGCCCCACCACGAGCCCTCTGCTCCCGCATTTCACCTACAGCGACGCTCACATCAGTGACACTGGGCACGGCATCCTTTGCTCAGCTGCAAAAAGAAAGGGAAAAGTAAAGGGAAACCCCAGTAACTTCTGCACCTGGCAAATAATTTTTGGACAGATTGTTCGTACAGTTTTCCAGGACCTGCTTTTCAAACTGCTAACCAGCCTCCCTGAACATTATTTTAAAGAAGAGAATGAGTGGGGTTTAGGTAAAGAGTTCCCCTTCCCAACGCTCCTTTGATCAGTACTAAGCGCCTCTGAAGGCTGGAGCCGTTCAGCTCAGGCTCCTTTAACAGCGCCTGCTGGCCGGCTGCGCTCTGCTTCCATCAGTTCATTGTATCCTTACCCAGTCCCATTTCTCACACAGAACAGGGCACAAAGCCTCGTGTTGCCCACAAACTCTGAAATTCCAACTTTCAGAAAAAGCTGAGCGATCTGGCACAGGACCCAAGCGCAACGACTGCTGAGGGAAAGCACGGGGCTGGAGGGAGTTTGCTTTTTACCACTTCATGTTCCTGAAACTCTCTGCGCAAGAGGTAAGTGGTCCCAAGGGACACTGCTCACCCAGAGATCTTCGAAGACCATTTTGAAGGCACGTTAATTTGACAAGCGGGATTATACAGAAGCCTTTTCAAGAAGAGATTTAATTTCCTCCCTCTACACTCCTGTTGCTATAGAAATGAAGGCTGAGCTAGCCCAGCACAAATTACCTTTCTCCACCGAGATGGGCTCACCGCTACAAACCCCACCTCCTGCAATACTCCAAAAGCAGGGACCTCTCCAGCTCCACCGCCGCCGTCTGACCAGCAGCTTGAGTCGCACAACACGTTTGTCAAAGATTCACCCCCCTCCCCATTTCTAAGCGCGAAACTCCTTTTGCAGGGGTATTTTCGGTGCCCTGCCCTGCAAGGCCGCCACTTAGCCATCACCTAGGCCTCTTCCACGCTCCTTGCTGAGCCCTGCCTGTAACACGGCTACTCTTGGGCTCGCTAATGAGTCACAACTAGGCAGAACGACAGAAAAAGCTGACGCAATTTCCAGCTCCCTGCCTGCTGCTTGCCTCCCAGATGATAACTCGCAGCAGCAGAAATTGGGGAGGGTTCCACCCGCTCAGCACGCTTTAATACCAACCCTAAAGTAACAGTGCACCGGGGACTGATGAGGCAGGAGCAGCCAATAAATGAGCTGCAGAACAGAAAAGACTAAAGCAAGGGTCACACACAGCCATGAAACAGCTCGAGGAAATCCAGAGCGACTCCTGTTACTTGGTCCTGCCTGGAAGAATGGGAACCGGCTCTTGGCTTGCACGTCCCCACTGCCTGCATGGCCCTGGCCTCCCCGGCAGCACGTGCAGCCTTAGGAACCCGGTGTGCAGAGCATGTGCACAGGGGATGGAAGAGCCCAGTGCCTGATGCGGGCAAAGATGCCGGTATCGACGGGGGAGTGCGAGCTGTGACCACAGTGCCAAGAGGGACGACCCCTGAACAGGACCTAGAGGAGGGAAGGGAACGGCAGCCGCAGCACCGCGCTGGTGCCATGCAGGCACACACGGGCACCGCTCTCTTGTATGCTGGGGGAAAGGAGAAATGGCAAGTTGTTGGTGCAGTCTCAACGGTTTTGAGGGGATTTTACAATCATTTGTATTACTGGTTTGCTCACTCAGTCCACCGGAGTAGACGGGGGCCAAAGCATACATGGGGAGGCCGGGAGCGCGGGGCCGTCTCAGCTTGGAGATGAGAAGGTGGACACCTCCCTGCCACCTGCAACCACCTCACGGGAGGCTGTACAGAAGAGAGAAGGAGACCCTGCGAGGAGCACAGGCAGGGGACAAGAGGCAAGGGACACAAACCAAAGCACAAGAAATTATAGCAAGATACACAGAAAACCCTGGCAACAAAGACTGGGACACGGGCCCAGGGGGCTGTGGGACCTCCAACCGTGGAGACACACAAAGCGACCCGANAGCAGCCGCAGCACCGCGCCGGTGCCATGCAGGCACACACGGGCACTGCTCTCTTGTATGCTGGGGGAAAGGAGAAATGGCAAGTTGTTGGTGCAGTCTCAACGGTTTTGAGGGGATTTTACAATCATTTGTATTACTGGTTTGCTCACTCAGTCCACCGGAGTAGACGGGGGCCAAAGCATACATGGGGAGGCCGGGAGCGCGGGGCCGTCTCAGCTTGGAGATGAGAAGGTGGACACCTCCCTGCCACCTGCAACCACCTCACGGGAGGCTGTACAGAAGAGAGAAGGAGACCCTGCGAGGAGCACAGGCAGGGGACAAGAGGCAAGGGACACAAACCAAAGCACAAGAAATTATAGCAAGATACACAGAAAACCCTGGCAACAAAGACTGGGACACGGGCCCAGGGGGCTGTGGGACCTCCAACCGTGGAGACACACAAAGCGACCCGATCTAGCTGGCCCTGCTCTGAGCAGCTGGCTGTGCTAGAAACCCCCAGACATCCCTCCCAACCGAGATTATTCTGTAATTCTGTACATCGACATACTTGGCCCCGTCACAGCGTGTATGGGCACAGAAACCCCTGCTTAGAGACTTCTGCGCCGTTTTCGTCTCTTCTAAGGGGAGGCCCATCCAGATGGCTTGTGAATACTCATGGCTGTAATCTCTCCCTGGTCAACTAATCCCCATGATTGAATAATAATAAAAAAAAAAAATCCTAAGTTGTCTTTTGCTCCCAAATTCTTTCCCTCCCCAGCTGTGCCACGTTGAATGTGGGCTCTTAATTTTACAGAGTTAATTTCGAATCACTTGACTTCTCTGATGAACTATGTTAAAGGAAGAGATTAAATTCCCCTTGCGATTGCCTCTTTCGGATAAGAACAAACTCAGACTTCTCTCCCCGTTTGCCTCATTCCTGTTTCAGACCAGATCAGCTTTGCTGAGCCCTGTCCTGCACTCCTCACCCTCCGAGCTCTGGGGAAGGCTCTTGGTGCCCTCTGGTGACCCCGAGGGCACCCCAGCACACCTCGACTCTGGAGCAGCCTCGCGCTCTCTTCGTTCTTTAACCGCAGTTATGCTTCAGAGCGGTATTGACGAGAGGCAGGGAAGCCGCCCCAGAACAGCCTCCTGCCCTCCGCCAAAGCAGACCTCGTCCCCACCGCCTGTTACGGCAACGTGCTGGGGAAGCTACGGCTCGGAAACACTGCCTCCCGACAGGCTGACTCCACAGAAGAAAATACTTTTATTCAGTATACAGCCGAGTATCTTCTCGTGTTCTCAAATACACCCCTCCGTACATCCGCAGCTTTGTTTTCACCTTATTAAGCCAAGAAAGAGGAAATTGCATACCCTACCCAAACCCGCAATTCAGCCGAGCGGGTGCTGTTCCCTGCCCCGCTGCACAGGGCATCCATTCAAACCTGCAACTGTTTCAAAGGCTTTTCCAGAAATCTAAAGTCACTTGTGTGTAATTTTCTCAAGTACTTTTAAGCTGTTCCTCAAACATTGTCATTATGTTAATCTTCTCCCACGGCTGAGACCTCCGGTGAAGTCAGAGATGATGGAATAAGCACTCTCCTGCGAATCGTGTTAACCGATCTGCGGCAGCGATCTTGCAGCACCTTAGTTAGTTCTAAATTTCTGCTCTCAAGGAATCTGTTGGCCCAAATGTTTAATACTTTTTAAAATGGGAAAAAAATCCATTTTGTTTATCCTACTTACCAAGGCGACCCTAAAACCACCACGTGAACCCTCAGACTGCACTCCTGATCACCACCCCACGTCCACGAGCTGCCTGCTACTGAGTCCAAACTCCTCTTCCACCCCGTAACGGTGACAGAACGCACCCTCGCACCCCTGACGGCACGGCTCTGCTCCCGGGTGCT
>VZSC01010573.1:109708-134844 GCA_013398225.1 Steatornis caripensis
GTCTGGCGAAGCCATCGGCCAGCTCCCTCAGCACTCATGGGTGCAGCTCACCAGGCCCCGTGAACTCGTGTACATCCCGTTTGTTTAAATGTTCCCTAACCTGATCCTCCTCTACCCGGGGCAAGTCCTCCTTGCTCCAAATTTCCCCTCTTGTCTGAGGGGCCGGGGATTGCTCAAGCCTGGTCTTTCCAGTAAACATGGAGGCAAAGGTGGCATTTAGTACCTCAGCCGCCATCTTGTCCTTCATCATTAGAGTTCCTGCCCCATTCAGCAGTGGACCCACGCTTCCTCTAGTCTTCCCTTTGCTGCCGATGTCACTTGCAGACTCCTTTCCCATTTCCCTCCACATCCCTCGCCAGATTCAAACTCAGGTGGGCTTTGGCCTTCCTATCCCCATCTGCGCGTGACTGGGCAGTGTCTCTGTGTGCCTCCCAGGTCACTTCTCCCTCCTTCCACTCCTTGTACACTTCCTTCTTGTGTCTGAGCTTAGTGCGGAGCTCCCTGTGCATTGCGCAGCCCTCCTGCCGACCGTGCCTGACCAACCACTTGTCAGGATGTGCCATTCCTGACCTTGGAGGAGGCTGTCCTGGAACATCAACTAGCTCTCTTGGACACGTCTCTCCAGGATGGTATCCCATGGGATTCTGCCATGCAGATCTCTGAAGAGGCTAAAGCCTGCTCTCGAGACATTCAGGTCTGATACCCAGGCTTTCTCCATCGTGCAGTGAAGAGTTCAGAGCCTGAGAACAGGACCGCTGTCAGCCAGGTGCCTGACCACAGAGCCATTTCATCAGCCACAGAGGACATCAAGAAGGCCATGCCTTGAAATCTGCTCCCTGTAGGGCTGGCAAACCTTGCTTTGGCCTTCACAGGACAGCCTTCCTCACCCACAGCTCACAGCAGCCGCCACACCGGGTCAGGCCAGCCGTCCGCCCACCTTCCCGGCAACAGCCGAGAGCGGGAACACGGGGAGGAAACAAGAGCGGAGCAACAACAGAGCGGTGTCTCCCTGCCACGCGCTCCTGACCTCCGCTGGTGGACAGTAAGTGAGTCCCCGAGTCAGAGACAGCCTCTTCGTATTCAGAAGACCGAAAGTGATTTTTCTTCCTCGGACCTGTCCCGCTGCTTTCTGAACCCCTGTCAGTTTTTAGCACTCAGTGCGTCAGTTGGCACGGAGTCGCACAGGTTGGATGGAGAACCTGCTCCTTTTGTTCGCTTTCCACGTTCTTGTTTCAAGACGCGTAGATGTTGCACTTAGGGACACGCTTCAGCAGTGGACTTGGCAGTGTGGGGTTTAAGGTTGGACTCAATGGGTTAAAGGTCTTTTCCAACCTAAATGATTCCATGATTCAGTACCTCACGTTCTTGCACGGGAAGAGATGGACAGAGATCAGCTACCTCTGGTTCACCTTTTCCGTATCACACGTTTATGGACTTGGACCAAACCCCTTCTCCTTCACCATCATTTTCCAAGCTTGAGAGTTTCAGTCTATCGAGTCTCACCTCTTACGGAAGACGTTTCACAGTTTTGTCTGCCAATTTTTCAAGCATTACTTTTTAAGTCTGAAAGACCAAAACTGCACACGGGTTTCAAGAGGTGGGTACACACAGATTTAGACCAACACATTATATTTTCCCTTTTGTTCTTTTTTCCTTTCGTAACAATTCCAAAAATTCAATTTTTTTTTTTGCAGGTTTGGACTGGAATAAAAGTAAACTCCAAATCTTGTTCCCGAGCAGAAGTCAGTCCAACACCTCCACCAAATACGAAATACTGCTGGTTTTTTCCCATATGCATTACTTCCTGTTTTCCGTGTTGGTGTTCAGCTGCTGTTTGACCATCCAGTGTCCACTGACCCTCCTTCACAACTGCTTTAGTTGTATTTTCTCACCTACCCTTTCGTTTGGTTTTTTTGAATGCCTCAGTGCTAAGGAAGATGTTTTCACTGTGATGTCACAGGGATGTCAGACCTTTATTCCTAAGCAATTATGAAGAGCTGAAAACTCTTTAATGGGCAGGAGTACCTCACAGTGTTTCTTCTCGTGTGTGTTATCTTGCATGTGCCAAAATAAATTTATTTTACTATCACACTGTTTATCAACCCAGCTTGATGCAGTTCCATCCACTTACTCTTCTTTTGCTTAAGGAGTGTCATTTTGACTCACCTGCAAATTTTTACCTATTTTCTGCCCTTTAAGACCAAGAGCAACCAGTGACTCCCGCACAGACCTTGGGAGGATGGGGGGGATCTGTGCAGCATTCAGCCATGGTGGAAACAGACCGTTTTCCCCACTCTGTTTTTCTTTTCTACTGTTTTCTGAGTCATAGCAGCGTTTTCTTTTTCGCCCCATGATCAGTTAAGAATATAAACAGTCCTGAAGATGCACGTCACGGGATTTCTGAAAATCAAAATTACTTTGAGTAAAAAGTGCCCAGACTCACGGAGACAGATCTGAGATAAGAACCAGAACACATTCACTGCCTTGCTGGTAAGCTCCAAGACTTCAGGGTAACTTAGTTTTTGCATAATGAATTCTCACAATTTGCTCCTGTCACGACATAAGCAATAATGCCCACCCAATTACTTTCATGACCGATGAGGTTTTAAGAACGCTAATGCCTGACTGCAAGCAGAGATCGTACTCCACACAGTAACCCTACCGTTACCCCTAAACACAGAACCCAGTGCCCAAAGTGTTTTCCCGAACCCAACCAGCAGACCCAACTCCTACAGCTCAGCCTCCTACGAACACATCCACCAGCCACATCTGCACAAGAGCGAGCACAAACCAGTACCATCAGCCTTGCTTTCGCAGTTGACTCCCCGTCGAGTTTGACCATGTTCCCAACAGTCAGTCTCCATGCCGGGGCGAGTACACTCTATTGCTGTGAACCAGAAGAGCCCTGGTAAACCCCTCTGCGCTGGATGCAGATGTTTGCTCCTCAGCTGAGACACGAGCCAGACCGCCCTGCAGCGTCAATGTTTTACTCACCTAAGCCTCACCTAGGACCTATAATTTAGACTATAACTGAATTGACCAAAACAACCAGAAAAGTTTCCTTCCCACGAAATTAGAACAACGCGCACTGCTTTGCCAGGGAAACGAGACATTTCTTCCATGGAACTGACTCTCCTTGTCATCTCAAAGCAAAGATGCCAAAGCTTACCTGTGAGAGGTGAAATTGTCGTAAGAGCCCACGGTATAATGTCGGAAGAGACGCTTTGTTCTGTCTTCTCTGGTTTCTACAAAAAAAAAAAAGACACATCACAAAGGTGAGAGTTAAAGCAACACCTCCCTGTTGTCTCTGCTTCCCCATCACGTATACAAACAGAGTGAACCCCCTTTCATGCAAGCATTTATTAATGAACAAGGAACAATCTGTGTGCAGACACGTGTCAATGTGATCGGTCCCATGCATCCTTGTGTACAGTCCCATACGCACACAAACAGCTCCTGTGCATATAAGATCTCTTTGCTGAACTTCTAAACCACACGAAGTCGTCAAATTTCACCAGGACTCCGAAGTACAGCCAAAGACAAGAATCAGCGCTGGTAAGGCAAACACACGCTCCACGTCCCAAGGCAGCGGCCAGGTTCCTTCCCCTTGTGCTGCTTGGCCACACCAACCTTGCACGCCTCAGCGCAGAGGGATGCCGTGCGCACAGAAGTGGCAACAGCCTGGTGGGCCTTCCTTCTCCCCGATGGTCACCGAGCTCTCCAGGCGCACAGGAGTTATGAGAAAGGAAAGCTGGGAGCCCAGAGAGAGTTCTGTTACCACTCGGCTACTAACCGCCGGCACCGTGCCCACCAGCGCCTTGGCCAAAGCCAGGGCAGCAGGTGTCGCAGGCCGCGCTTGTTGGACCAGATCTCCCCTTCAGGGTCTAACAACTCAGGAGCTTACTTGCCTGCCTCAGAAGTGCGAAGATGCCGGAGAACCTGCCAGCCCGATCTGTGAAGCTGACAACAGAGGAGATGCCAGGGCCTCCAGGCTGCCGGATGCTGAAGGCAGGCAGCCTGACTCACGGCTAAGTGGACAGAGATGCCACTGCAGACATCGACGCACAGTCTGAGCTAACGGCTCACGAGGAGACATGACAGGGTGAAGGAAAAGAATCTAAGCTACCATTCTCCTAACACACAAGGAATTTGCATCACACTACCGAAACCGAATTTGTTGCATCGCCCAGGAACAGTACGTAAGACTCACCCTGCAGAAAGCAACTGGGTCCTTGCACTAACCCGACCGAGTTCGTTACACCGAACCACCTCACCCACGGCTGCAGTAGGGCGATGGGACCCCGAACACTCAGGTAACTCCGCTCCTCTGCTGTCACCACTTTCCTGCGAAGCCCTCGGTGCTGCCCACTGCACGACTGGCTACAACACCAGGTAGGCTGCTGGTCCGATTTAAACTCAGCAGCTCCTTCAGCACGCTAACTAGGGCAGTCGGATGAAGGAATGAATAAAGGGGATGAATACGGGAGGGAATGAAGAGACTCACCTCTGTCTTCAGCAGGGACACAATCTGTTTGCACTCAAAGCAGTAACAACACAACGTAACATCTGTTTTTACCTGCACTGGAATTCAGAACGGCAACAGCCCGTGGGAAGGCACTGCGAAAGCAGAGGGGCTGTTTTACTGTTACTACAGCACTGCCGATCCCAGGAACTTTGTTTGGAGCTCAGGACACGATGCACTTTGAAACCTTTCATCCTGGTCTCAAGACCACATGGACCCACCGCTGCTGGCAGAGGGAAACGCAGCCATCGCAGCCATGACACCGCTTTCCACCCTGGGGACAGACGACAGCCCTCGAGGCGGCCATGGCAGCAGCAGCAGCCGCCGTGTCACCCTGCCGACACGCTGTCTTGCCTTTCACTCCTCCCTAGCAGACACCGGCCGCCCTCCACTACCGACACCACTTCCAGAGATTTGGCTGCAGCCTCTCGGATCCCAAAGTGCCTCTGCACGGGGTACGAGGCACATGCTGCAGCGCGGATGTGCTGCTCTCAGGGAACCTCACCCTCAGCACGCGCCCCCGTTTCACGCACAGAACACGCCGACTACTGGCAAGACTGAAAGAACAATTAACTTTACCAAAGTTTAGAAATAAAATCACCAATTACACTACTTGTTTATACGACCAAAAACATAGCCTTGCTTTTTTTTTCACCCCTGATTCTTGTTTTTCCACTCCTCTTGCATGGCTTTTTGGGTTTTGTTTTGTTTTTTTAGTTTTTTCCTTTCTTTCTCAGAAGAGCTGAAGAACAGCCCTGGCACGCTGGCACTTGGTCCCTCCAGAATAACACCCTGCGCTTCGTGGTCCTGGCTCCCCCTCCTGCGGCAGTGGCCTCCAAAGTGAGGCGTGCAAGGCAACCCACTGGCGTGTGGGAAGAAAATGTTTTCTGTATCGTTAATAAAATTTTAAAATATTTTAAAAGAGGTGTTTATTCCATCCTTACCTCACCTGTTTCAGTTTCTGGTTTTGCATATGCTTTACAACGTACATAGTACGTTAGCAGAGCAGCATGGGTCTATAACTCGTAAGTAAATATATGNATCGTTAATAGAATTTTAAAATATTTTAAAAGAGGTGTTTATTCCATCCTTACCTCACCTGTTTCAGTTTCTGTTTTTGCATATGCTTTACAACGTACATAGTACGTTAGCAGAGCAGCATGGGTCTATAACTCGTAAGTAAATATATGTGTACAGGCGGTGCGTGCTCAAAAATTGTTTTTTACCAAGGGGCACATGATCTAAACGGTGAAGCCCCGAGGCACGGGACATGCAGCATCACAGAGATTAATGCACGTGCTCTGGTGGTCCCCCCAAAGAGAAGCGTGTGCACAGCAACCCCCTGAGCAAGCCCACGCCGACAGCAAGGGCGAGGACGCCGCGCGCCAGGCGGGGTGCAGCCCCGGCCTCACAGTGCCACAGTGAAGGAGCGTTTAGGGGATGTCACCACACAAGGAGCAGTCCCTGGCGACCCAGCGTGCTATCCCAGCCTCGCCGCTGTGCGTCACCTGATGTGTTTACCTAATCCAGAGGGAGATTTCTTGGAGCCTGATGGTGCAAGGGGGGCTGATGGCTCCCTGCGAATCTTGCGATTAGGCGGTCGTCCACCGAGCCCCGTCCCTGCAGTCCTGGGAAAAACTGTCTCAAAAACCAAGGAATTAAGTCTTACTGGCAAAAAGACACGCTACGCCAAGAAATTGAGATGTTAAGGAACAATCAGCACAGCAACCCGCCGCAAGCAGTTAAAGCAGATAAATAACCCTTTCGCCTGGACCATCTGAGGCAGCTTCTCACCTCGCTCAGCCTCCGCTGTGGAGGCAGAGGGTTCTCGGCTCCGGGTCGGGCGATACCGGGCTCCACCCCGGCAGCAGCGCGACCGAAGCACACCGAGGCCGTAAGGGAAAGGAGGCACCACGTGTTCTCAAGGCGGGCTGGCATGCTGTCGGGGAAGCACTAGCACCATGCACCGGCTCCTTCCCTGCTGCTGCGGGAGCGCTCAGGCAATGGCAGCAGGGTCCAACCTCCCCCTCCAGTTTTGCCCGCGTGCCTTGTGCACGGCTGGGATCCTGCAACGCTTCCTGCTGAGGAACAATGAAACGCAGCGGAGGCCTAAAATGTATCTAAACCACCAGGAGAAGTCTTGTTTGTTGTACCTGTGAACAAGCTGGCACCCACAACGCTTTACAACTTGGCAGGGATGTATGCAAAACGGGAGGGTGGAGAGGGAAGGAAGGAGGGCTCCCATGGCGGTGCCGGCATGGCACAGCCCCAGCAGGTCACCGCAGCGCTGGTGAGAACGTCCACCCTCTCCTCCTCGTAGCACACGAAGACGTTCTTCAGCAGGAGACATTCGCAGTCCCCTTAGAGCCGTGCGAGGGAGGGAGCACGCTGCTGCGGCACTGCAAGCCCTCTTCAGACAAGCACCCTCTCCTCCTGCGTCGCTTCTCCCCTCGCCCCTGCCTTTAGCAAGTCCTGCTCCCCCGGCCCTGTGCGCCTCTGCTTCGGTCCCTTCCCCTCCCTCTTCTCCACCCTGCTCTGCCTCCTCCTCCTCATCCCCTGCCTCCCCCCATGCGCGCACCGACACTTGTACCTCATCTGCAAACACCTCTATCGATCTCATTCCAGATAAAAGAACGGCGATTTGGTGACGGGAGCTGGATTTATGGGCTGTCCGCAGCCCAAAGCCTCGTTCTCTTCCTGACTCCTAAATATAGCTGCTGCCGAGCGCGTGTTTAATGGAGCCGTCACGGACGCACCAGGGACTGAGGCTGATGGATGGAGAGGAGCGAGTCACTTGGAGATAGGTGTGGAGAGGGAGGATCTATATTTAGAGAAGAGGGAGCATGAGGAACAGGGGCAGCCCCATGGGATGCGCCGTGCCCATGGGGTGGCAGGGGCTCACCCAGATGCACGCAGCAGCACAGGCAGCCCAGGAGGACAGGCACAAGCAGGGCAACAGGAACAGGGAATACAGAACGCTGGAAAACTACGGCCTGGAAGCCAGGAGGAGCACACGAATGGGTGCAGGCTGCACGCCAGCCGCTCCGCGCCCAGCCTGTAAAGCGCTTTTGTTAAGTTTTCAAAACTCAATTCTTTCTAGGTAAGCCTGTCTAATACGTTAGATGAAAATACAGGAAGATTAACATCCCATGGCTGACTGAGAGCAGTCTGGACGTGCCAGAGAAAAGGTTCTGGGAGAGAAGCAGCTCTCACGCAAGCTGACCAGCCAGAGCGCCCTGCGGAGCCAGGGCAGACTGACAAGAAGCTTGGGTGCCGTTCCCGTGCACCCTCCAGCACCTGCACTGTCCCCTGCCTCTCTTCTGTCAGGCACCAACATTTGGTTGCAAACAGAAAAAAAAATCTCTTTTGGAATGTGAAAATAAACTTTTTTGTTTCTATGGAATGTTGGAAATACATTTCTAAACACTACTTAGAATTTAATTCAACTCAATTTAATCTTATTAAATGCAAGATTTATGCGCCTCTCATTGTTGGCAGCGACTTCTGTTTCATCGTCTGTTTTTGACCAACTGCTCCCATATCATAAGCAGCAGCAGGCTTACCAGCAGGCATCCTCGGAGATGAACAGGCAGAGCACCCCGTGCCAACCAGCCAAAGGGCTGCACCTTGCAGCCAACACGCCCCAACAAGCACCGTGCCCGATGTCACCGGCTGCGTGCCCTTTGGGCCAGCGCAACGCGGACGCCTGCGCCGCAGCGCTGGGTGAACAACGCCAAGTCGTTTCTCGGAAGCTGATCTCTTCAATCATTCAACGCAGCAGCAGGGACGTTACAGTTATCACCCAAGAGCTGCATCAAACCACCTGAGAGGTCAAGGTCGCTGCAAACCACAGAGCCATCAGGCAGGTGTGGAACTGAGGAAGGGAGATACCAGTTAAACTCTGTGCTAGTCGAGAAAGAGGGTTTAAAATACAATGTATCTTGTAAGTTGAAATGCCAACTAAAAGCAGTAACGTGCGAGCCAGAGGAGATGCAGTCTCGGGAACGGAAAAGGCCAGGGTCCGTATTTGTGCCTTCTCAAGTACACAGACACTTCTGTCAACACGCCCACGGAGGAGGCTCGCAGGTGCCCTGTCTCAGCTTCAGCGATCCCTTACGGGAGCACTGATTCATTGCTTTCTGAACTGCCTTGTCACCCTGGAAGAGATACCGTGTTCAGCTGATGCTCTCAGTGAAGACAAGTGGTGGGTGGCCTCATCCTCTTGCAGTGGCTGGACCACTGGCTGACGCAGTGCCGAGGGAGAGCTGTGCTGCCCTGTGGGTACAGCCAGCACTGGGACCGCAGGCAGAAGAACCCTCGGAACCCGGGAAGGGGTTCGGTGGGAGAGCTGTGGCGGCACAGCACGTCCGAGAAGCTGCGTCTCAGCCATGGAGCAAGCGAGGCACCGCAGCCCCAGCTGCCCACCCCGGCGCAGGCAGCCGGAGCACTGCTGCCCATTGTGGATTTCACCCACGCGTCCCAAACCGTCCTCTCAAACACCTGACTCGGAGTAGGCTGATGAGCAGATGCCACCGCAATTAAAGCCTCTTCCAGGCTCTGTGCCAGGCATCCAATCTGGCTGGGGCGGCCTTCAGCGTGCCGGTGATGGGAATGATTTCAGAAGAAGAAATGCTGAACCATGCCGGGAGGGGGAGGACACGCAGCGCCCGAGACCAGAGAGGAGCCGGATGCTCCTGCACACAGAGGCGTTGGAGCAGGCAAGGCGCTGGAGCGCATCGCCTCTGTCGCCAGCCACGGTGACCACTGGCCACGGCTCCTGGCGCAGCGGCGGGTCCCGTTTAGGCAGGGGCTCTGCCTGCCACCGCCGTCAACCTTATTTCCAGTGCGAGAAAGCATGAAAACCCTTGAAGCGTGACCCTTCCCCTTCTCACAGGGCTGCCAGGAGAACGAACCAATTCCCATCCCTGCGGCACCTGGACCCGCTGACTGAAAAGAGTGAAGCAGCCCAAGAATGTATTTGCTTGGTGATTTGTGGCACTACTGCATTTTATGCAGGACGGTTAACTGATGTATGCTTCCCCCATGACTGATCTTTATCCTATGAAGTCCAAATACAACTTTTCTCTGAGAGTGAGTACTCTTAGAAGCCTTGCTGTATCATTCTTAGTTTCGTACAACCACCTACATACAAGACGTTATACGTTCGGTGAAACTTCGGCTTGCGTTACACGAATGCACAGAGGAGGCAATTGTACTAGTTCCTCTCGCCCATAATTCATGAGTTATACTTGCAATACAATTATGCTTGTTAGTTTTTAGCTCATCTGTAACTGAACAAATGCAAATAAAATGGAAGTCTCCTCTCAGATACCTATGAGTCAGAGAGCAGCACCCGTGCGTTAGCTCTCGCGGGGCCTCAGCAGCCAGGCTGCCAGCCGGAGGGGAGCGGGAAGATCAGGTAAAGCCACAGCGCCGAGCCGACAAACGTAGCAGAGCAGGACCCGAGGAGGCTGTGCTCAGCACAAGGTCCCCACAGCTATTCCACGTGGATTTATCCACATTTCTGCAACAAAGGTATTGCCAGAAGTGCCACCCAGGCAGCTGCAGCCATGTCTGACCGAGCCCGAAGCCCTGGAGTGCTGACCGTCCGACTTCGCCTTCCCCAGCGCGGGGCCGAGGTGCTCGGGGCAGGCGTCCTCGGCCGCAGCCTCTGCAGGGGCCACAGCACGTCGGGAGAGGCCCCGGACGCAGCTCGGCCAGCAGGACAGGTCCCTTGGGAGGGGCCCACGGCCCCCGCGCAGCACCAGGGGAGAGGGGACCACAGCGCCATCCCCATAAGCGGTTTGGTGGTTTGGTGTTTTGGTTTTGTTTGGGTTTTTTTTTTAAAAAAAACCAGATATGAAACAAGACTGTGAGGATCAGCACTCCCACAAGCTGCCAGCTACCTCCAGGGAAGATCACCGGTGCCAAATCCTAGGGTAACGCCTGCGAGTCCAGCACTGGCCCCTCCGCGCTGGGACAGTCAGGGACCGGAGCAGTGTCATCTCCTTGCTGCCCAGGCGGCGGGCAGCAGCAGGCCTCAGAGCCATAACCCAGCGTGGCTCAGTTTGGGCTCCTGACCCCGGACCACGCACGGCAAACGGCGGACGTGGAAGCACAAGGACCTCCCCACATGTGAAGACCCACACAAACACCTCGGGTGCTGACCGCCTGCGTTACTTTGCCACGTCTCCACCCGCTGCTGGCGCACGCCGCCTCCCTGCGGACCGCTCTCCCCTTGAGGGACAGGAGCCATCCGCGTGGCTCACAAAGCCCCAGGAGCCACCTCCCTGTTACAGCGGCCACGGCTCCATTGACGTTGCAGGGCACCGGATTCCTCAGCACAGCCCGGGACAGGCGCTCTCGCCCTGAACACTTGCACAAGTTACTGTGCCGCCGTTACAGGGACACTCCTTTGGTGAGCAATGGAAACTGGGCAAAGCTGCTCAGAGGCAGCAGCGGGCGGGCACGGCGCGCACTCGGTGTGCTCCTTCTCCACCGTTTGTAACGTAGGTGAAATCTGAACCGATTTTCAGTGGAGAGCTTCCCACTGAGGGCAGCCCTCCCATCTACGCACAGTCTGAAACCAGGGCAACAGCAGCAACGCAGCGGCAGCATCTCTACGGGACTGCAGAGGTGCCACCGAGCAGCTTGTGGTTCGCACATGCACGGTTTTTTCCCACCTTCCCCAATCTCCAGGGTTCAGCAGACGGCACAGCAGTGCTTGGCACCGCTTCACCCTTTCACCGCCTCAGCCTTCAACACTCCGCACGACAGGGTGACACCGCCCAAGGGTCGCACAAGCCCTGGAGCTATGCGTACGGCAGCACTGAGACAGAGAGCGGCTTCCCTGCCCCGTGTCCAAAAAACATCACGGTAGAACGAAAGCATCCTCCCTGAGACCAGCGCCAGGTGAAGCCGAGCAGAGAGGCGCTCGTCCACCACAGCCCTGAGGAGCCACCTGCCATGAGGGCAAGAAGGCCCTGCTGGCCGCGGGGCTTTGCCTTGTGCCGAGGAGGAGACAGCTTCAGGAGGACCTAACAGCTCTCTCCCCGGACACAGAAGGGCGTTATCGAGCAGACAGAGCAAAGCTCTCCACCGAGGCGTACGGCAAGAGCTACCCTCCAGCGGATGCAACATCCCCCTTTTACACCACGGAATCTGCACCAAAGCCCTTTATGCCAAACGCACAACCACCTCCACACCTGCCAGCTGCATCACTCTTATAGGACAAAAGCTCTTCGGTCGTATTCATGCTTCCCATCCTCACCCTCTGCGGACAGAACCAACGTCCGCACGTCTTCCAGGCAAAGGTCCCTGCAGAAACCTCACAGAGGCGATCCAGCCCGCTGAAGCACGCCCCGTGCTGACTCGCAGCAACAGGCTGAATCCTTCGTCCCCGTGCACGCGGACAGAACTGCAACCCTCCTATGAACATAGCACCGCATCTGCCCTCCACATGACGATGATACCTGTCCTGGTTTGAGCTAGGACAGGACCGATTTTCTTTCAGTGATTTCACTTTTCAGTCAAGTCTCTTCTGAGCAGCTGCACTCTGTGAAATGAACTGCATGTTTTTCCACAGAGGGGAACAGTCACACCAAAACCTGGGTGTTTCTAGCAGCGTAAGGGCGCCAGAGCCGGCAAGATCACGCTGAAGGAACGACCGTAGCCAGGCCTGTGGACGTTTCAGTGCCCGCGACCCCCAGGGCAGCCTGCACTGAAGTTCTGGCTACGAGCTGGATCTTAACCAAAGCCTGTATCGTCCTTGCTGGCGCTCACAGATGCAGACACAGCTAAAGGCACCTGAGGGTGGCGTACCTTACAAATGAAGCGTGCCTGGCCAGCTGGCAAAGCGAAAAAGTAGGAGTGCCTCCGGAGTATGCTCTTTTGCCCACAGCGTCTAATTTTCTTGGGTCCTGACGTAAAGGCTTAGCTTAGCTAGACCTTCACGTGGTAGTCAGGACCACCAGAGTCAAAGTAAGGCACATAACGGGAATTCAAGTTCTTTCTCGGATTCTGGTAAGGTCTATTTTTGGAGGCGCAGGCTTTAGCGGGTGTAGGGAAGTGCCGGGTGGCCGTAGCAGGGTCTGTTACGGCCTCGCTGATGGACAGAGTGACTTTAACAGAAGCTGTGTAGTGACAGACATCCAAGAGCACATATGTTCACACCGCTCAGAGCGTGCAAAGACGCGAGATGTCCAACATGCTGCTGAAGAGGCCCTGAAATGCTGCTCAGGAGTCCCCACAGAGTGCAGAGCAGTCTTCCCATGAGGGAATCGTGCCTCTGTGACAAGCTGCTCTTTGAAGAGCGCTGTCCCAACACCCGGCCAAGGGAGCAGATCACAAAGAGTAATGAGGGGAAGCTGGCAAGTGAGATTTGTCCCCCTGCAAAAGCTCATTGCCAAGCTAGGAAGCCCACTGACAGCACAATCAACCTGGAACTTGGTGCCAGCTACGGCGAATGGAGATTCTGGAGGTACGGGCACCCACCGGGCCACTGAGGATGGTGACACTGCAAGCGGTGCAGGAATTACAAGCACAGCGAGTCTGGGGAGGATCATTTGTGCCTCTGTCTGCCAATCTCAAACATGACACTCCTGCCGTGGAGTGAGAATTAGGATCGGCACCAACGACTGCGGTGCTCTCATTGTCCACAGTCGGTCCAATGCCGTTTAGTATCTTCGTAAGTGATCTGGATGATGGGATCAGGAGTACCCTGATGAAATTGGCTGATGATACCAAACGGAGCAGGGAAGTGGATGCTTAGGAAGGAAGAGCCATGCTGTAGGGAGACCTGGATAGGCTGGAAACGCCGGCTAGCAAGAACTTTACGAAGTTCAACAAGGACGAGTGTAAGGTCTTGCACCTGGAAAAACATAATTCAGGAGTGCAACACAGGCTGGGGTCTACATGGCTGGAGAGCAGCTCTGTGGAAAGGAACCTGGGGGTCCTGCAGGACAAGCAGCTCAATACGAGCGAACAGTGCGCTGCAGCGGCAGAAAAAGCCAACGGGATGCTGGGTTGCACCAACAAGGGCATCACCGGCAGAGGTAAAGAAGCCCTTACCCCGCTCGACTCAGCGCCTGTCAGGCCACACCTGCAATACCGGGTTCAGTTTTGGTTCCCGCTATACAAAAAGGATGTGGACAGGCTGCAGATGATCCAGGGACTGGGCAGCCTGCCGTGTGAGGAAAGGCTGAGAGAGAGCGGTTTGTTCAGCCTTGAGACAAGAAGGCTTAGGGGAGACCTCACCGCCGGCTCCAGTACCCAGAGGGTGGCTACGAAGCAGACGGAGACTCCCGTTCCACAAGCAGACAACAGAAAAGGCGACGGGTGATGGGTACGAGTTACTCCTGGGAGATTCCGATGGGACACGAGAGGACAATTTTTCGCAATGAGAACAATCTGCCATCGGGATGATCTCCCCAGGGAAGCGGTGGATTCCCCAACGTGGACACTTAAGATTCAGCTGGACGGTGTGCTGGCCGTCTTGTCTAGACTGTGCTTTTCTAGACCAGCCAGAAAGGCTGGACCAGATGACCCCTGAGGTCCCTTCCAACCTGGTATTCTATGATTCAGTGACCTAAAAGACTTCCCAGACGGGGAGGGTCTGGAGGAACACCTTTCAGGAGATGGTTTCGGGGAGGCTTTGCATGCTGGCAAACAGCAGTGGTCAGTGCAGATGCTCTGAACCAAGAACATGCTGGAAAAGGCTTCATTTTTCTCCCCTCAGCAGCAGGAGTATCAGTATCTACTGAATCTAAGGAACACAGTCTCCGTGGACTTGCCTAACCTCCTTTTGGAGCCTTTAATCTGCACTAACTGCAGCAAAGGGATCACAACTGCACGCTGTGAGGAAATAGTTCATTTTGTGGCGTTATCCTTGCTCCTAATTTCACTGACTGTCCCTTAATTATCACATTTAGACAAATGAGAAGTCACTCAACTTCTCCATACTTGGTCAGACTCCCATTGTATTCCCCTGACAACCTCCCCACACTTGCCCTTTTTTTTTAATTCAGTCTCTCCTCACCTGTAAAGTCTTGTGGCCTACCACTGGCAATCTCCGTCTGCTGTAGAACCTGCCTGCTTATTTCTATCCTTTGCTTATTATCTTTCAACCATTTGGGGTTTTTAAGCAGACTTTGAGAAAGCCTACTTAACAGCTTTTTGAAAGCCTGGGTACACTACATCAATCCCTGTCCCAGTGCTTGTTGACTACTCCAAAGACTTGTAGGACATCTAGTGGACTTCCCCCTAAAAAGGTTTTAACATGAGGAAGAGTCAATAAAATATTGCTTTATTCTAGTTTTCACTAATTTGCAAGATGCAAAAAAACCCCCAAACCAAACCCTTAAAAACAGACTTACTGGTCTTCACATCCTGGCTGCGGTGCTTGCCTACTACAATACTGAAAAGTAATGTAGTTATGGCTAAACTCTTTAAACAAGACTTCTTTTTTCCCCCTCATACGTAGAAAAGATGATGCGTCCTGACTCTGTAGTTTTTATTCTAGTAGTAACTACAGGAGATGCTGAACAGCAACTACGAGAGATGAGTACCTTCAAATTAGCAGTTCTAGGTAAGAGTTCTTAGCCAGGATCTTTAAGGATCTCACTGCTGATCTCTCTGGAACATCTTCAGTAAGCCCTGCGACACAGAGCAAGGCGCTGAGGAGCAGAAGGAAGCTGAGACAGTGGCAAGCGTTTCAAGGATGAGTGGGGATGACTGCCGTAGTTATGGCATGAAAGACTGACACCGACCTTGAGGTAGATGTTAAACCCAGTCAGAACTTGACTATTTAATAATTTGATTCGGTTGCTAATTTTAATGCTCCTCAAACAGATTACCTGGAACTTAACAGCAATGCTGCGTCGTGTTTCACCTTCGGCGCACATATCACAAACCAATTACAAAGTTACAGGGCAGATCCAGGTTGCCTACGGGAAACCTAACCTTAACCAGCGCCCCACGCTTTGCCGCGAGGTACCCGGCCCCAGCAGGACCGCCCACCCGGGTTCACTGCGTGGCTCACGGCAAGACAAGCTCTACTGAAGGCCTCCAGACTCAGACCCCTTTAATTTGAACTTGAGCTGCCCAAACCAAAAAGCTCCCTGGAGCAATCTTCAAGGGCATTTTCACCACATGTCGGGACTCAGACTGCCCAGCCGGCTTGGATTCTCCACCTCACTGAGAGGCCTCTACCATTCACCAGCTGCCCAGCAGCCTGAAGCAGCACCAACACTTCTTGCAAGCTCCAGAAAACAAGACATGAACAAGGTAACTGAGAAAAGCAGGGAACAAGATACAGAACGGATTTG
Organism: Steatornis caripensis; assembly: GCA_013398225.1. Lineage (NCBI taxonomy): Eukaryota > Metazoa > Chordata > Aves > Caprimulgiformes > Steatornithidae > Steatornis > Steatornis caripensis. The sequence continues at coordinate 125,555 of VZSC01010573.1, forward strand.
TATCCATTTCTTTTAACACTGTTGAGCTACCGAAACAATGGGAAGTGCATAGTACGAAAGAGCGCCAGAAGATATCAGCAACTAATAATGATACAGGTGCTTAAAAAAAGACAGAAATTCTAACCCACCACCTGAGCTAATATCAAACACAGTGCCAGAAACGAATCAAACATAAATCGGCCTCAAATAAAAATGATGAGAAGACACCAACTACGGCAACTTACATCGCATCAACAGAGCCGCAGAAAATTTACAGCGCTGGGAACAACCAGCCTGTGATCCAGCACCGAGAAGGCAAAAAGGGGGACTGACTTCTGCCAAGAATTCTGGAATAAGGTACAGATAAGCCTGAGCCCACCACGTGCTGACTAGCGCTTTGCTGAAACAAGAGAGATGCAGAATTCAGGATTTTTCTATTCAGAGCCTACAGCCAGCTTCTCTCCTCCCAGGCTACCAGAAGCACCAGCGCAAACCTTTGTTCCAGGGAGCCTCTTGCTCTCTATGCTCTGTACCGCCAATAAAACCTTCCTGCTGAGTCCAGGTTCTTTCTGCAGGAGGCCAAATGCCATGATGTGGGGCTGGTTTTTTTTTTTTAATTAAGTAATGCTACTGACTTTTTTTTTTCTTTTACAGACCTAAACAAATCAGCTCAGGAGAAACCACTTCAAGCAACTGCTTTTCTTATGTTTCAAATTCCCTTGCATTCTGAACAGTTCACATGTCAGCCTCAGAGCGCTTTAAGACAACCACATCCTCACTCCTTAGAGACACAGCGCAAGCGAGACAAGCGGGCTAGGAGTGCTGCGGCACTGGCAAGAGGCTCATACGTAACTGGTACGGGAAATGTGAATACTTTGCACCGATCCTCGATACACCCTCCCTCACCTCAGCACTCTTACACCCACCGCTTTAAGGAACATGGATGGTCAGTTCACGGCCAGAACACGTCTACTACCTAAACCTGACCCCCAAACCACCCGTGATACCCGCATGGTTTGTTGGTAAGTGGTCAACACAGCGTGAAGTGTTCTGTTATTGGAAATGTCACGGAAAAGTGAATCTGGGAAGAACCTAGTGTAGAAAATGCTAAGTTCCCACTCTGAGAAGGGGAAAAATCAGCAAATCTAATAGATACCAGCTTTATAATCTAAGCAGCACCTTGGGATATTCGTAACACTGACCTTTATTCTCGACCGCGAGAGGCAGCTGCCAGCAGAGCAGGAGATGAATTACGACAGGAGGAAAGTTCAGAGAAACAAAGGGGATCAAGGTTAAAGGCAGCACAGCCAGAGAGGAAGTCTAACATAAGCAGCAATGTAATGGAGGCAGGATCAGGCTCGGAAGGAGGGCAGGAAAGTGAGAGAGAAATCAAGAGGATTTTTAAAATGCTGGCACAGAAGTAGCGAGAGAACTCATTCCCACCTCGTGCATGACAAGTGACGCACGCTGGAGGGAAAAGCAGCCCTGCTTGGAAGGCTGGACGGTGCACCGGGCCCGGGGGAGATGAGGGGTTATCTGAGCTCTTGGAAGACAGATTTAATGTTCCTGCTTTCCCAGCGGCAGCTGGCTGGCTCTGTCAATCAATGCTCCATAATCTACAGCTCTATCGTTATCAGGTCTTCAGCCGTTTCTGCACATGCTCCCGCATGTTCATGGGCTGCACGCGTAACTCCAGCCCGGACAGCAGTCAGCCGCAGAAAGCTCAACGTGCGCTTTCCAGCTGCAGATGAGGAAATTCTAATTTCCCGTTCTGTCAGGGAAACGTCACCTTACCAGTGGCCAAATGGGAAGTCATCCCTCTCCAGCCCAGAGACTGTGGTAAAAGCAGACACATTTCTTTGTTAACAAGGACGCTATTTTAGGCTGCAGATCTACTCTTACCACCGCTCTTCATGCAGAAGCAAATAGCTATAAGGGTACTACGGGTGATTGTGTCAAAGGCTTTGGTAAAACCGGCCTCTCCTTGTGCACAGAGCCAGCCATCCCAACGCAGAAGGCCACCAGGCACACGGGGCGCAATTTGTCCATGGTAAATCCATGCTGGTCATTCCATGCTTTTGCTCCCCTGCTTCCCTCGCTCCTCCTGTCCCACTCTCAGGGCCTTCTTCAGGTTGCCTGTCTGCCTGGGCGAAGCCTGAGCACTGAGTGCACGCTGGCTGGGTCACACACGATGACCTGGTGGTCAGCAGGCCAAGAGGGGTTCCAGCTCAGTTCACGATGAAGTCGTTCCCCAGGACCATTAAGTGTACAGACCAAAGGAGGGGACTCAACTCAGAGTCAGAAGGTGAAACGCAGAGAGTCACAGCAGGGCCGTCTGAAGGACTTCCGCTGCTCGCCAGCTGCGCCCGGCGTGCGAGCTGTCGCTCCGTATCCTCCAAGAAACCTGCCTCCAAGCTTGTCACCCCGCGCACGCGCTCGTCACGCAGCGCTGACGTGCGGATCGACTCTCCAGCGCAGTTGCAGTGGAGCATTTCCACGTCCATCTTCTTGCTGACTGCTCTGCAACGCCACATCGAAGAGCTCAAAAAGCCAAAGAGGGACCTTCCTTCATGCAGCTGCTCTCGGGACAGTGCTCCAGCTCCTGAGGCTGGGCTTGCACCGCTGAGGCTCCCAAGCTGCTGCTCCGAGGCAGATGCCTCCTTCGGAGCTCCATCTCTGCATGCGGGGACTCTCAAAAAACCCGCTCAGAAAAGCTCACTGCTTGGCCAGGGCTTCCCCTTTCCAGATGACCAAATTGTTTCGTTTCCTGCTGTCCGTACTTCCTTTCCTAGCGTAGCCTTTCTTCAAAAAGCAAAGTATTCGTCAAAAGCAACGACTGCTAATTTACAACAAGGTACGTGAGTGCTACAAGCGAAGCCTTACAACCAACGAGACCCAACCCATCCAAATGGCCACAGCAGACACCAACAGCATCTCAGCTGCAAGACTACAACTCCGTGCCATCGCTCTACGCACCCTCCAGTCTCCCTGTGGATGAGGCTATATCCCCCTCTAGTTCAATACCACCCCAGTCTCGCTTTAGGACAGAGTTCTCCAGAGGAGGATTACCATCAGCCAAGGCAGACTCCGTAACGTACCAAGAACACAAAAGAGAAGGTGGAGTAGCTAACTCATCCCTTCACATGCAGGACACACACAGATGAAGTTATGAAATAGGTACCGTAACAAAACAAGCCGACCTCCCCAAAGGCTGGCGCAGACCTCCAGGAGGGAGACGATGAATTCGCTGCAGGAAATTCTAGAGCTTGATTTCATTAAGGTACCCAAATCCTCCACAATCCTCCTCCTCTGCAACCTACGCACTTGCATCACCTGAGGCTAGCATCAGAGACGAGTGAAGAACAACAGTGCCCTCTACCAAAAGAAACAGCCAACGACTTCTGCAACCTCTGGTCCTGAGCCCAAGCAGCGGGGCAGAAACAGCCCTGCTCTCCAAAGCAAGGCAGGCTCTGGCTGGGCTTCTGGACGACGGCGCCAAGCGTGCACACCAACACACCATCCTCCTCAGTGGTTGTGTGCTCTGGTGCCTCTGATGTACCAGGCTGGAAAGTACTTCCGACTCTCTTACACAACATGGAACGGATGATTCAGAAACAGCGATGCCTGTCGTCTTTTTTAAATCCCGTTGTTATACCATCTGCTCTTCCAATACCTACGGTGGCCTCCAGGAGAGACAGCGAGGGGACAGGCCCAGCCAGCAAGATGCTCTTGCTGTGAGAGTTGTAAATAATTTGAAGTACCCAACATTTGTTATTTCAATTTCAGAACATTTCTTACACAAGAAACTAATCTCTTGATCAAAAGGTGGTTCAAGCTTCTAACTCCTTCTTCAGAAAGCCTTTCCACAATGGGAAGAAGTGGTAACACTTCCACCGCCTCCACTGCTACCCGCAGGTACCAAGGAAGCCGCTAAACACATCCCCGTCATACAAGGGGAGTGTATTCCACCCTTACAATTATTTTTATTTTCTCAGAAAAGAAGAAATGTCTAGACTAAGTCCACTAGGAACTCGGTTAGCACAGTTTCATGTATGAGTAATTTAGACGCTATGATGATGGAAAACAACTGGAAACGTTGCCACAAATAAATGGGCAGACAAGGAGCAGTAAGGAGAGGGCTCTGCCATGCAAAACAGACGTTCCCCAGACACCACTGACTCCTGCATCCTTCCACAGGAATCAAAGCAAGACAAAAAGGAAAGGGTCTGATAAAGAAGATGCTCGTGCCATGGTTATTGCTCACCGAGGATCAGCCGTAGCTCTTACTCCCAGTCACGACACGCTCTCCACAGCCCCGATCTGAGCTGGCGTCAGCGTCTTCCCGGCCTGCGCCCCTGCGTCTCCCAGTGCCAAAGACCTGCCCATGCTTCGAGGACCCCCACCCCGGAGAGCTGGCACATCCTGGCCTTGTAACCATCTGAACCAGGGCACTGCCACGGCGTCCCAGGCCTCGGCTGCTTCAGAGGGAGCAGACATCTGTACGTCCCTGAACGGCGGGGAAGCAGCCGCAGGAAAACCCAGACCGCGTATGTCTGCACGCGCTCTTCAGCCCACAGTTCAGATGCAGCCCAACTAAGTCTGCAAAGAGCTTCCCCGCATTTCTCTCCACAAAGGCCGATTTGTACGTGGAAGCAGATGAACAGCACAGAACGTTTCCCCGAGGAGACGGTACAGCACCTCTCCAAACACACACAACTTGAGAGAGGCAAACAGTAGCAAGGTGATACCCAACAGCCTTGGATTTCTACCAGGGCCAGGTTCCAGGCTTGCAGTGCACGGGGGAGCTTATGCTCTATTCTCACACGTTCTCTCAGTCCACGGATGAGTTACTGTGACAACAGGCTGCTCGCACATATGCATCGAAGCATTTGGCACATTCTGCTTCACACACCCAAACTTGCCCTTTAATTTCTGGGTGTTGCTTCCTGAGAGATCAGCGAGCTCTGTTTGGCAGGTGAGGTCTGTCCCACCACCGAAATCAGGTGGGAGAGACAGTCAGGATCTGCAGCAAAAGGTGGTTTTGTAAAACGCAAGGGAGTGAGGGTCAGGGGAGAGAGAGACAATAGCTCAGGGTGAAATGAGCCCAAACTGGGCACGGACACCACCACAGGACTGCCACTTTTCAAGGTATAATAAGTAAATGCACATTTTACAGTACCCGCAACCTATCCCAAACAGCTGTTTTGTCTTAACTACAGTTACCAGATGCTCCTCTGCAATTTTAACCAAAGCTTCAGGTCCTTCTCCCAACGTTTCCCTGGGCCACAGACTCAGGACTACTCTGTAACTAACCCAAAGCAAGAACGAGTTGTGTTCGAAGCCAAGGTGCAGCCATTCTGCTGCCAACTTCAGCAGAAAGTGGGCCAACAACTGACAAAGTAGGTCCTGAAAAATTAATAACCATATTTAATGTCACACATTGCAAATACTCCCTAACGATATTACTGAGATTTCTGCATGCAAGCTTAGCATGTATAGAGTCCCGGCCCTACCAGCTATTCCTCAATTACCGTCCAAGAAGGGATCCCAACACAGAGGCTTCGGTTCCTCACTGTGCACGCGGAGGCTGCCCACGGTTGAATTTCTCTTATCAGAGCAGCACAGCTCCCACAAGCAGGTGCGTGCACACGAGAACAGGACTGACGTGAATCCAGTTTCCCGCGGACAGTGATCAGAACGACAACCGTTCCAGATCAGACGTTAACAGCTCCTTGTGCGTAGCACTAACGCCTCCCACGTGCTGGAAATGCCTTGTANAGTGCGTGCACACGAGGAGAACAGGACTGACGTGAATCCAGTTTCCTGCGGACAGTGATCAGAACGACAACCGTTCCAGATCAGACGTTAACAGCTCCTTGTGCGTAGCACTAACGCCTCCCACGTGCTGGAAATGCCTTGTAGAAGACATCCCAGGCTCACGTCTGCCTCGTTCGCAGACACGTGACGCTACCGTCATCTCCTGAACCACTAACACGCCTCCTCTTGTTGTTTCAATAAGTAAAATGTTTTAGTGTAGCGAAAAGATTTTCTGTTAAGTGCGAGATCCTGCATTTTATCCTACTGAATTTAATCCTATTTCTGTTATGCCAGCTCACCCAGCTCTGCAAGTAAATGTTCTCACCTCATAAGACATCACGAGCAAACATTAGCAGCAAATTCCGGTTTTCTTTCGGCCACGTCTATTAGTGAGAGCATTTAATAGGTGAAATCGTTAACCAGCTAGTGACAGATGACAAATTTCCAAGGCTCCCCCACACTTCCTCCAACTTTACTCGTAATTTCCCACGTGACACTGTACTGAAATCCAAGCTAGCAGGAACAACGGCATTTCCTTAGCCAGCACAGTCAACCAATCTCCTTTAGCACAAAAATGTTCCTTGATAAACACCGTTGTGTCCTACCCCTTTTCCCATCTTCCCCCATCGCTTTGTTCCCTCAAAATCTGTTTTAAACACTTTTGTACCAGTGAACTCAGAGCACCTTTAACTGGGGCTGTCCAGAGTGCTCCCACACACAAGGTTCACCTTTACCTCAGTGAAATCTTTAACGTGTCAGTAATTTTCCCTGTTAGTTTTTCATTTTCTTGTTGGGGGCTGCAAGGGCAGGGCTGCCCCCAAAGGGAGGTGGGCCAGGAGCCCAGGAGACCCCACAGCCGGCAGGGCAGAGGCCTCGCTGGCCACGGCTCAAGCAAGGTCGGTGGGACAGACCCAGAGATGGCGGCCAGGTCCAGCCTGGAGTCCAGCTCACAGGGCAGCAGCACAGCGATGCGGCGGGTGTCCAGACAAGCCAGGAAGCCAATCTGCACGTCGGGGTTAAGGCCAGGTCTATGACCACTGGGCAGGTCCACAGTCGTGAGGCAGGCCTGAGGTCAGGCTGGGAAACCAGTCTACGGGTCAGGGTCTGGATCAAGAGGCTCCATGGCCAGCCACGGGCATGACTATGACTGAACTGGAGACCAGGACTCCTCCAACATAGTTCAGGCAGGGACTAAAAGCCACAGCTTAAACAGAGCTCCTGGGACCAGTGGTGTGGGAGGAGACGCCAAGTGAAGCCGGCAGGGACACTCAGACACATCAGTGCCCTCGGGGCGCTGCTGCTGCCCTCCCCAGCCGGCAGTGTCAGTCCTGCCGCAGCCTACCCCTCCAACATCGCGCCCCTTTTGACAGGGAACTGTTCTGGTAGATTTGGACCTTTATCTAATTAGCTTTGATCTTATCGCATTTGCATTGCTTAATAGCTCTACAGCCTCTTCCCTTACTCTTTTATTCGTACAGCTGAAGAATCTACTATCACTCCTCAACATTCTCAAGATCTAGATCAGCCGCGTTTTTAGCAAGTTGCACCTTACATTTATGATTTCAGACCCCCCTGATACAGATTTTCTTTGCAGATGAATCGTAGCCTGTGTTCTTTGAGAGCTCTGCTTATTCCTAGAGGCCTAGGGACAATGCAAGATTTCTCTCTTTGTCAGGAATACGTATTAGGGCAGGTTTTTGTAGCTTTGACTTAAAATATTCGCTCAAAATTCCACCTCTATGTTAACTCACTGAAGACAGTCGATTCCATCTACTTCACTACATTTTTCTTCATCAAATATAAAAATCTAGACTCTGTCCTTACTACCAGGATATCCTACACCATCGTTTTCCAAAGCAATGCAAAGGTGTACGTTTCGGTCCTATTTGTTTCTGCACAGCCCGTGCGTCACACACGCTTCCTACCCTCAGCTTTACCATTACCTCTGCCTTTCCTCGAAGCACAGACACGCTGCTCTGGCCTGTTCTTGGCTGTATCAGCTGCGGGACTGACCAAATCACTTGGCTCAGCTTCTTCCCCTCCGCACTCATGAGCTGGCGTTTGCATTCCGAACACCTCAGCCTTATCTCACTGGCCACCATCAATTCCACCAGCAGCGGAGACAGCCTCTTCTCAGGGCAGCCTGCCTGCTTTGCTGCTGCTTTCACCCGTCCACGCGCCTCCCCTCTCGTGTTCCTTCAGGCAAAGGGGAGTCAACATCTATCTGACTTTCCCCTCTTGTACTGAACGCAGCAATGCAGAGAGCCGCCTACCCAAATCAACCCCCCTCATTCCTTGGTTTAAGGCCCCTTTGATTTCCGAGGGGCCAGACGTTTGGGCAGAGTCCCGTCAGTGCTCCTCTGACTGCTTTCAGGAGCTGAACAGCGAGTGGCTTCCCAGCACTGGGAGCCACCACGCGCGCGGGCCTGGGGTATCGCCACTCCAGGCAAAGGGCTTTGGCTCTAACACAAGCTACAGGGGCACGTGCCTCATTCCCTCGCTGACCACGTGCATCAGGCAGCTCACACTCAGTGACCTGGTGCTCTCTAAACCCTGAACTCCACAGTCCTCGGGGGCACGCTGAGGAGGAGAGGAAGAAGAGTGGGAGGCAGACATACACGTGGGCTGGACATGCTGAAAACGGTCACTGAGAAACAACCTTCTTCTGTTTCATAGTCAGAGCCTACATGCATTCACACTGTGAAAGACCACCTTCCTACATCACTTGGAGACAGATCTGCAGTCTCCCGGGTACGCATACAAGTGCTGCTCACCTGTGGCACTGGTGACATCCCCTGCTGACACTCCACAGCACCTCCGCAAGCGCGAACGAAGCTCCAAGCAGCTGCTCGACAAGTGGGAGTGGGAGCTGGTCAGAAGCTCCACCAGGGCCTCCGCTCAGGGACACAAGGACATTCCCGTGCAGAATCACAGCTGCAGCTCGAGACCCAGGGGGTCCTGCCCAAAGGCAGGTCTACACGCCAGAACCTCGTAATGGATCCGGAGACAGGGAGATCTGACTAGCTGCTGTTTGCATGCCGGTTTCTACACCCACAGATCTCAGACCACCACCAGCTGGGAGGACCACCTGATGAGCTTGGTCCAATACCGGCAGAAAGGCAACGCCTGTTTCAAACACATGAAGGCACACAAAGATTAACTCCCTGAATCTAACAGAAACGTCACACCACTTCAATCTAAATATAGGGTATGGTGTTAGAGGAGTTGCAGACAGAAATGAAAGTGTGTAACGAAGTGACAGGACTGATAACCAGAACTTGGATCTCCTCTCGGGATGTCAGGATGATACAAGAAGGATCATCTCTACGGGAAGATGGGCAAAAGCAGAGCTCTCCGACTCAATAGGGCCAGAAGGAGTAAGTTTAGAACATACATAAAGTTTGAGTTATTTACCAAGAGAAACTCTTTTTAGGCCCCAAAGGATTCCAGTTCCACAGACGGGAGATACCTAAGGAGACCCTCACTGTGAAGTG
>VZSC01010573.1:134994-156919 GCA_013398225.1 Steatornis caripensis
TGAAGTGAGAAACTTAAGTTTCTGCCTAGGGGCCTGTAACAGAGGTGGACAACAGGACATCTCCCTTCAGAGTCAACGAGCACCGCAGTGTCCAGGAACTGGGACCTGGGAGGGCAGTGCTGACCCAGAGGCACCCTTAGAGAAGAGGAACTTGGCTCATTTAGGTAGATCAATATGCAGCTCATGGCCTTTTCCCTCAAAGCATGGAAATACACGCAGGTTAAAGGAACATCCGAATACCACATCCAAAACGTCAGCCCTGAAAGTTGCTCTCTCTGAATTTCAATAAAGATCACAATGAATTTCCTGAGCTGCTCTCATCCTTGTCACAGTCATCTCCGATCTGCTCCAACGAGAGTCTAGTCAAGTATCCGCCATGCAACCCTGCTACTTTCCTCAATCGATAAACACAGCTGGAGATGTCCGCAAGCCTGACGTGGTTTTGTTCCCCAGCGAAGTACAGTCAGGCCAAAACCTTTCCACAGCCAATCGGCTGTTAGGCTATACCTGAACTCAGAAGACAGACACTTCTCTCTCTTTGATCTTGATGAGAAGTGGCACAGCAACATCATGTCCATACAGTTAAACCTTCTTCTGTGCACAAACATCATCGCCTCATCCAAGCTACTCTCTGCAAACAATCTATACCTGAAAACTGTGCCCGAGCTTTGTCCAGAAAAGTAAAAGTCGGCAAAAGCCAAAACCACACTGGGGGACATGCCCACAGCTAACCAGTATGGACAACTGAAGGAAAATGATCGTACCTCTGCTCCAACTTTAGTGTCTAAGCACCATCTGTTTTTCACATTTTCACTACACAACCTCAATCTAACTCGAACACCAAGAAAGCACCCGGCAAACATGAACTCCTAGATACAGGAAGGGCTTATAAACCACATCGACTAATCTATTATCTTTTTTATTCAGCACCACAAAAGGACGGGGCAAACAGCCCTGCACACTGAAACGGCTCCAGAGTACAGCCAAAGCAGCACGAGAGGGAGGAAGGCAGAACCTTCTCAGTGGAAGCCCCAACTCATCAGCCCTAGTCACCCCTGAAAAGCGAGGGATATCCCATTCACATCTTCCCTGTCGTCGTTTCCCATCAGCACAACAGAAACACATTTGCTTCACTTCCAACAGGGCCCGAGTCCAGTGGAGTTCACAGCACCGTGCTCAGACAGGAGCCTTCTCTGCCAGGAGAATGCACAGGCAGCAGTGACCAGCACAGTAAGACAAAGCATGTACATACAAAGATAAATTAAAAGAAGAATACAAATGAACAGTGGGAACACAAGCTGGAACTGCAGCCTAGAGAGCTAACAGCTGAACCAATTCAGAGGCACGGGAGAGCTTTGCGGATTGGCCGCACTCAAAGAGCTGTGGTCAATGGTTCAATGTCCAGGCGGAGACCAGTGCCGAGTGGTGTTCCTCAGGGGTCGGTACTGGGACCGGTGCTGTTTAACACCTTTATTGACGACATGGACAGTGCGACTGCGTGCACCCTCAGCAAGTTTGCCGACGACACCAAGCTGTGCGATGCAGTTGAGACTCTGGAGGGAAGGGAAGCCATCCAGAGGGACCTGGACAGGCTGGAGGGGTGGGCCCATGCGAAGTGCAAGGTCCTGCACACGGTCGGGGCACTCCCAAGCACAGATGCAGGCTGGGCAGAGAATGGACTGAGAGCAGCCCGGAGGCAAAGGGCTTGGGGGTGCTGGTCGATGAGAAGATCAACACGAGCCAGCAATGTGTGCTCACAGCCCAGAAAGCCAGCTGTATCCTGGGCTGCATTAATAGAAGCACAGCCAACAGGTCGAGGGAGGTGAGACCTCCCTCATGAGACCCACCCCTGCAGTACTGGATTCAGCTCTGGGGCCCCCAGTACAAGAAAGACACGGACCTGTTGGACCGACTCCAGGGAAGGGCCATGAAGATGACTGGGGGCTGGAGGGACTGGAGCACCTCTCCTATGAGGACAGACTGAGAGAGTTGGGGTTGTTCAGCCTGGAGAAGAGAAGGCTCCGGCCAGACCTCACAGCAGCCTTCCAGCACCTGGAGGGCCTACAAGAGAGCTGGGGAGGGGCTTTGTGCAAGGGCATGGAGTGATGGGATGAGGGGTAACGGTTTTAAACTGAAAGAGGGTAGGTTTAGATTGGATATGATGAAGAAATTCTCCACACCAAGGGTGCTGAGACCCTGGGACAGGTTGCCCAGAGAAGCTGCAGGTGCCCCCTCCTTGGAAGTGTTCAAGGCCGGGTTGGACGGGGCTTTGAGCAACCTGGTCTGGTGGAAGGGGTCCCTGCCCGTGGCAGGGGTTTGGAACTTGGTGGTGTTTAAGGTCTCTTCTAACCCAAACCGTTCTATGATTCCATGATATGCTTAGACCCTGCAGTGCACATGTTCATAGTGCTAGCAGCGGAGCTCCAGTCCCGCTACACCCTCCATGGCCACAAGACCAGGTCCCAAAGACACCTAATACTTTATCCACAGGGACTGCCGTGCAAGTGTCCCAGAGCACACGTGACCTGCCACATGCTCATCACAGCACGCACAGAGTGAGCAGCTCACTCATGGAACCCAAGCATCCTGGTAAGAAGATGCCCAAGGCTGCAAACATACACATTCAAAACTCTCAGGAAGCAAAGAAAAGACTTTAAGAGTGGATTCAGGCTTCCTGAAACTAATTAAAACTAGTTGTTGTGCAAAACAGAGAACTGTATTTTATTGATTTTCTTTCCTCTTCTACAACTTTGTTTCCAACTTCACAATCAAGGTTTAACTCTCACTTACCAGAATCCAGCTGTGTGAATTTTAAAGCTCATTTAATATGCAAAGTGAACTTCATTGAATCTGTCAAATCAAGGCCACTTCTCTCCTAAGTAATACATTGAAAAAAACCAAACCAGATGTTCTCTTCAGTTGCTTTACACCAGGACAAGTTCAGGCTTGCCAGAAGTGTTTCTCATCCAGTCCTCAGGCTGGGAGGGGAACGCTGCCCGGGCAGCTGCCACTGACAAGGGGTAAGCTGTGGTGATACAACCCACAACAGCACAGACCCGTTAAGTCACGGTGACCTCCAAGAACACCGTCCTGTTTGGCACAGCTCTTCTGACACTGCTGTCCTTCCTCCAGGAACAGCAAAGTCCTGTTAGGTGGTGGCTGGCCCTGGACGCGGAGGGTCAGGAGCGCCAGGGCTGAGCCACAGCCATTTTTAATATTTTCTGTTGGACTAGAACAAACCCATGCGAACTACTGTTTTCTTTTGAAGTATCCTAAAGCATAATGTGGGGTTGAAGGTTCAAATCAACAGCCACACACTCTTGCTCCATCACTCACCGTCGCCTGCAGACGACCCTGCCACTGCAGCGATCTCCGCAAAAGGCTCTGACAATTGCTCTCCTCGCGACAGTACCACACACTTACCATGGATCAGCGTGTCTACTACTGGATGCTAATGCACTCAGTAACATAAACTAACACCTTGAGCAATACAATTCTTCAGATGCATCCATTGTCCACTGCAAAGAACGGGCAAACTCAGAGACTGCTAGAAATTGAAAATGAGTACCTCTGAATTTCCAGGGCTGTCCAGCGTGCCTGCTGAGAGACATTCAGATCTGAGAAAACAGCTTACCTTGCCGCGGATCATACTGTCGCATCTGCACCTCCTCAACACATTCTGCTGGGAACCAGCCAGTCCTTCCTTTCACGGTTCCTTCCCAAAAGCCACCTTCGCCAATACTCAGCACTGTGGGAAGAAAGAACAGGTAGGTGAGAACGAGCAGGGCTCCCAGAAAAAGGAAAGGCCAGAATGACCATCGTGTAGTGTTAACGCAGTGGAAACACAAAAGGGCAGAGCACAGAAAAACTGTCTGGGGTCAGGCATGGTCTGGAAGAAGAGAGCACCCCAGGAAGCCTTTGAAAGCTTCTTTCACCCACGTCCAGAAGAGAGACAGTGTAGACAGTGGCCTTCACGCAGCCACGCGCTGCAAAACCGAAACAGCGGATCGGTAGCATCTGTCTTTAAAACACGGGTTGTCAGCAGGGGACTCGGACGTAACACGGGCTTTGGTAAAACCATTTCCTGGAAACACACTGCCTACTGGGACGTCCGACACCCTCAGGGCAACAGAGAAGTCACAGCCCCGTAAGGAAAAAAAGATGCAGAGAGGGAAAGACATGGGCCAAGGCGACAAGTCGATGAGAACTGAGGCATCCTGACTGGCCCTCATTCAAAAAACCAAGGGCTGCTTCACTCTAAATGACACAGCAAACAGGAAGGCACTTCACTGCCACAGCAAAATTCTCCCAACCCATTAAGCCTTGTTTTCACTTGCTCAAAGCTTAGAGAAACAGAAAGGAAGTCTTGAAATGTGCTCTGAAGATTACATGAATTCTGAGTCAAGGAGATTTTAATGGAGAATCACATCAGGAGCGTCCTCATTAAAGCAGGGAACTACCAGCTTGAACTCCTCACCAACCGCCGGCTGAAAACAATGGCTTTCGGGCAGCCACAAACTACTGAAGAGCTACAGACAAAAGCAGCACGTCTTATCACACCCGAGGAACGAACTGGGGTCCAAAGCACACCAGCCAGCATGGTTCCGAGGTTACAAAACAGTCTGCCGTTTCTGCTACGAAAACCATTGCCAGCAGCTGTATGTTTGATGTCAGCTGTTGTCTCCCAGTTCCCTGCAACTGGATCCCGCACATCTCATGCTAGCAGGCTCTGCAAGAAAGCTCCGGATCGTTTTGGGACATTTAAAGACGCATCAGATGCCACCATTACGTTTCCCACGGCCACAGAGAAAACAATTGCTGCTCCCAGAGCACTCAAGAGAACAAAAATGCGCACGATGCAAGAGAGAAAAAAGGGAGGCGAGAATCATTACCAACCTTTCTGGATGTTCCCCATTTACATATGACATCCAGAGGGCCCAGATATTACTCCTGTTTTATCCAGAAAATGGCTGACATGCACCTCTCCCTTGAATTCGAGCACTTACAAGGCCAATCAATTGCACCATCCTGATCCAAGCCAGCGGAGAAGGAGAGCAGTTACATGTGTTTTCAGGTTACCGCGGCTCACAACGCTTTCCTAACTCTTTGCAACACAGTGGTCTCTGGAACACATTGTGAATTAATGTGTTAGATGTAGTCTATAAAATGCCATAGATCAAGAGAAACTGCTGCACACCACCAGCAAGTGACAAGCTTTTGATACAGCCTTTGGAAAACATTAGCACTCGTGCAGCACTCGTAATGGCAATCCGTTTGACACCCAGAGAAAAAACAAGCAAAAGAGTCAGCATCCTGGGGTCCGCGCTGCCAGCGATCTCGAACGTGTTCCCTCAGCAGTATCTGGATAACAAGTTCTTAAAAACAAGCCCACCGCATCAAGAGATCCCTTGATGCGCACAGAGACGTGGCGTTTCTCGGGACTTGCTTTGAAACTTCAGGAGTCGTTTTAAAACCCCTCAGTACAGAGAGAGGACACAAAACTGGATTCTTAAGCTCCTCAACAAATCCCTGGACAACCGGTGAAGGAAGAGGCTGGCGTCGGGTCTATTTTAAACTTGCATCATCTTAGGCTTTTTTCCTACGGCTGTTTCTCCAACTTTCTAACCATAACTTGACCTTGTGGCTTTGACAGCAGAAACTCCATCTTCATTTTAAGCTTGCCTACGATCCAAAGAGTAAGGTGAATCTGACAGGGAAAGAGAGAGCTGCTTCTCCCAGGGTCAGGCCGCAGGTTTGCAGACAAGTCTCAGGACCTGACCCGGCACAAAGGCAGTGACCTCGGAGGCTGCGGGATGCTCCCTCCAACCACCAGGCAGGCCTCCATGAAAGATGAGCAATCTCCTGTGGCTGATTACCGAAAAGGCCCTTTGGCGATGGGATGACGGTGATGGGGCAACCAGCAAGCACGGGGAAACCTCACTGCCTCGTTCTCCTACGGCTGCGCTGCAACCGGGCTGAAGGCACAGAGCTGATCAGCAGTTACGCAGATCTAGAAGCAAGAAACCACCAAGCAAACAAGACCACTGGTGCGACACGATCCCCAGCAACCGGATCTTCGACCCTGGCTAGGAACAGCCCTCGAGATAAACTCTGATAACAATAAAATGCGTACCGCAAGGCTATGCAAGTATNCAGAGCTGACCAGCAGTTACGCAGATCTAGAAGCAAGAAACCACCAAGCAAACAAGACCACTGGTGCGACACGATCCCCAGCAACCGGATCTTCGACCCTGGCTAGGAACAGCCCTCGAGATAAACCCTGATAACAATAAAATGCGTACCGCAAGGCTATGCAAGTATCCCACGGCTGTGCATGGTGTCGGAGCCACACAAACAGCAGTTACCGCTCGGCTTCACCACAGCGCAAGGATTCTGCACAACTCCCAGTATCCCATCGCTCCTCGCCTTCTTGCCTATCCGCTCAGAACGGGCCGGGCACTCTGCACAACGCACAAAAACGCCTGGCTGGAAACGGTGAGCCCCCACTCCCCAAAAGCCACCCTCTCAGACGGCCTCCCCGTGAAGACACTTCCACCTACACCTGAAACACGGTGAGGCACGGGTCCTGAAGGCCACGAAGGGCCGAGGAGGCTAGCACGCTCGGCTCCTCTCTCCTGGGTGTCTCTGCCCCACCGTAGCACGGGGAGGCAGGAGCACTGTGCCCAAATGACCGCACCGCTGCCTGTCCCCTCTGCCATCCTGCTGCCCTCCACTCCCACCCCGGGGTCCCTCCCCGCACCTCCTTCAGCATTCACGCTTCATGCGTGTTAGCTGCACTGCTTTCTGCCCCAGCTGGTAACCTCGACACAAGTCACTGTGTGATCAGCTCTCTTCATTAGTGCAGTGGGGCCTTCCAAGCCCAAGACCTCTGAGGAAAATGGTTTCTTTTCTCTTTTCCTGTCTCAATCCAAAACATCAGCAGCCCTGACCACGCAGGAGTCCTTGTGCTCTTGGTATGTCCATCGAGGCCGATGCCTCTGGGGAATTCACTCCTGCTGCTCCTGGGCGTTCACCAGCCACCCCGAGCGACGTGCAGGGCTGGAAGGGAAAGCTGTCCTTCCCAGTTAAGGCAGTCAAGTGCCAGTGGTGGAAGTACAACACAGGGCGTAACTCCCAGTTAGCAGATTTACGGGACTTCCAGCTCACGACACAAGAGCGTGCGATGACGCCCACAGCAGCATACCTTATCCCCAACATGGACCACAGTCCCACTGCCAGGCTGGGATTTCTGTTGCTGATAACCAAGCGGACAACTTTTTATTTTTTTAATCACTTGACAAATAAACACCTGAATTACCATGGCATTTGATATCCTGACTGGCAGAAGGCACAGACACATCCACACTCTACCATGTGCTGGAACCTTTCCAGTCCAGCTCCCTCCTAACATTTCAGACAGCACTATCAGATTTAGCCCTGCACCCATCACCACAGTGCCCACGTGTCATTCACAGCTCAACCCAAACACCAGAGTTATTAATAAATTAAGCACGCCTCCATGCCAGCCAAAGCAAATTCCCCAAAGCGCAGGAAGTTCACGATTGCCTGGGCATTATTCCTGTAGGAAGGAAGGGAAAAACAAACAAGCAAGCCTGATTTACAAGCCGAAGAGGAGACTCATTTCAGCCTCTTCTCCAGATCTTTTCTTGAGATGTGAATGCTCCTGCTCTCCAAAGGTTATGATGTTGTCGCAATTCGGAATAGACCCAAATCCCGTGCCTTATCTCCTCCCGCTCTCGTCCACGCTTTAGAAGCTCTGCTAACACTTCCCAGCAGAAAATTTACCTTTTCTAGTACTTTGTATTTCCAAGTTCCAAACCAGCCCTTCGTGGAGGAGGGCCCATCCAGCTCTCCAGAGCCTTCTGTTCTTGTACTGTTACGCTCGGCTCTCCAATCACATAGTACTCCTTTTTAAGGTTGCTACTTCTCGAGGATTGGAAGGATTGACGTTTCAGCCTGTCTAGCACCAAGTTGAACACAGATGTTAAGGTAACAGCAAACTGAGTCTATTCTAATGAAAAGAAAAATCTAAAGCTGTCCATATTTCACCACTTTGTCTCTGAGGATGTTACATGAGGCAACATAAAAACCTTGCTCAAGTCAAGACAAACGACATCCACTGCTCTCCCTCATCCAACAAGCTAGTCGCCTCGCTGCAGAATGCTGTCAGCTTGGTTAAGCAGGCTCTCCCCTGCACAAATCCAGGCTGCCTACTCCCAGTCACCATCTTGTCCTTCACGTGTTTGGAAATGGTGTCCAGGGTTAGTTCCTCCATCACCTTCCCAGGGATCAAGGCGACACTGACCAGCCTGGAGTTGCCCACACTCTCCTCCTTGCCCTTCTCGAAGACAGGAGTCGCATTTGCTTTCTTCCAGCCATCAGGAACCTCTCCTGACCTTTGACAGACGATGGAGAGCGGCCTGGCGAAGCCATCGGCCAGCTCCCTCAGCACTCATGGGTGCAGCTCACCAGGCCCTGTGCGTGTCCCGTTTGTATCAATGTTCCCTCACCCGATCCTCTTCCACTGAGGGTACACCTAACTTGCCAAGGACTATCCCGCTGGTCTCAGGGACCTGCGATTGCTGAAGCCTGGCCTTGCCAGCGAAGGCTGAGGTGAAGAAGGTAGGTACCTCAGCCTCAGCCAGCTCATTCGAACTTTTCTTGCTGTAGAAACATGCAACTTCTTCAGAACTGAGTACAGAGAGCATGAGCTTGGGGCTGGCAGGGAGAGGAGCAGACGGGTGCCAAGGAGCTCTGAAGCTACCGCGATTCACGCCTGGCACACCAAAAGGACGGCACTCAAAGCAGTAGCTTGGATCCAGCTGGACTCCAGCGGGGCCTGACTCGGCACGCGGGTGCCGTCTCTCAGCAGCCCCTCCTGACAAGTCGCTCCAAGAGCCTGCTTCATGTTCTTCCGCAAAGCCAGGCCCTTCTCCTTCGTTGCCAAGCTCAGGACGCCCCGCGAGCCCCACTCACCCGTGACAGCCTTCCTCCCCTGCGCGGCCTTAGATGGAGCGGGCAATACCACAGAGGTCAAGAAAAAGCTGGTGCTGACAGGAGAAGAGAAATAGATGGTCCACTGAGGCCTACAAATCATTGATGCAAGCTGGGCGACTCACGAACACAACCATCAGCTCTGAAGGTCACTGGTAATTTGAATAGCTATAAACATGGTAATGAGGCATATACCGAGTCATGTTGGGATGCGCACATGAAATGCTTAAATATGCTTTGAAGAAGTTAACAAACAAGACATACTGGGGAAAAAAACCTTCTCTGATGAAGGAAGTCACAGCTAACCAACCCTGGCTCCCAGAGCCCGGCCAGCCGAGTCCCGCCACCATCTCCCAGTGTCTGGCTACACTGCTGTTTGCTCCAAGGCCTGAACAAAGGCGCCCAAGTGACTGCCACACTCTCGAGTCGGGTTTGCCTGCAAGGATCCTTTAACCTGCTGCTGCAGGACCCTGGAGGAAAAGCCCGCAGCAGCTGCTGAAACCATCTTGGTTTTCGCTCAACCGCTCTCCTGAGGGTTCTCTTGCTGGCCCCCCCTCCACTCTCACACCAAGCGCGCACACTCCTGCCTTCCCCTTCAGGCACACATCCACCTTCCACCGCTGCTCTACCACAGACCTGACCTTACCTTCCCCCACCCCATTCGCAGTCCTTACTCATCTCCAAACACGTTTTCCAGACCAGTTTATGCCGCCTCCTACACACTCCACCGTACCTGCAAACTCCTCCCTTGGAGAATCCACTGCAGCATCATCCTTCAGGTCTTGTGGAAAATTCCCTGCTGAAACGATGCTTATGGACCCCAGCCAGCGGCAAATGACAAGGCAGTTGTCCTGACCAAAGACTGCGTTTTTTCCCTTGTGTTCCCTCCATTTATTTCAATCCCATTTAACCCTTAAAGCCTACACACAGAACCAGCTCAGCAGCGCCGGCTCTTTCACACCAGCTCTGTGCACCCTGTATTTGCATTGCCAGCTGTCCTACTGTTTGACTCTACAACCTGCAGCTCCGGGATCCAGTCCTGCCTCTTCTCTGGTGCACAGCACAAAGCAGGTCTCCAACCTGACAGACTCTGGGTGCTCCCAAAACATGCCTTTCACACGGGCTAGCAACACCACAGCTGGCTGGCACTGCAATGCAAAGCTCTTCACTTTGTTCCTACCACCTCTGTTCCCCTTGAAGCTCCCGTTTTCCTTTGCTTCACAGGTTCTGAGATCAAAAGAAATTAAAAACCCCAACCCATAGTAGCCATGGGTTTTCCCTTTCTTGAGGCCCCTACACACTGATCTGCCCTTTCCAGAGTAACCCCAGAAGTCGCGTTCTTCCACAGTCTCTCGGGTACAGATTTGTCCCGCTCTGGTTTGTTACTGCTCCCTCCCTATCAGGTCCATGACTCCCAGCACCCAAGCTGCTCATTCACTCACAAGCCTGGGCTCAGGCCCATCCGTGTCTCATTCACTGCTCAAGCAGAATCTTCCTCCTCTGCTCTGTCTCACAAGACGATTTCACTCCATTAGTGCAGGGATCCCTCTGGCATGTGCTGAGGATGCAGCAGCCACGGGCCCAGTTCCCATTGTGTCTGCTCATGAGGTCCCCATCCTGCTCCGAGGAACACAGGATCTCTCTTCAGCACCAGAGTCTTCCCACAAAGGGGACACACCGCCGTACTCCCAGCTTCTCCGTGGTGGGTCCCGAGGATGGCACCGTGCCCCCAGAGCGCTCCAATTCCGAGCCCTGCTTGAGAAGCTGCACGACCCAGCCACCTGCATCTGCAGGGACGCAGCTCGAACCCGGGCCGCCTGCAGACCCCTCTGGCCTTTGCGGGCAGTGGTACCTTTTAAGAAATGTTTTGGTGGTTATTCCTGCCTCAAGCCATTGCTCCACGGAGAGATGAGAGCTGCAAGACTAGGATCCACCCGTGCTGCAGGGAATATGCCCTAGAAGGTTTCTCCCAAGGGCGACCTGTGGGGCCGCCCATGAGCCACATGGGGGTCCCGTCCCCGCAGGCGGCGTAAACGCAGCTGTTGGAGCCCCAGCCCACCCCGGGGGCCTCTCTACACTTACAACAGCAGTGCCGTGGCGGTTTTCTCCAACACATCCGTCAGTTTAGCACCTCTGTTCTCAGACAGAGACCCAAGACGGGCGCGTACCAGAGCTGCTGAGCAATTCCACGCACTCGGCAGCTCTCGCATCTGGAGGTCCCATCTGCGCTCTTTCTGTTTGTCACCCCAGAGCTAATGACACAGATTCGGAAGTTCATAACATACAGCACTCATCCTCTATTCCAGGACATTAAAATCCAACAAACAAGCGATTTCGCAGCCAAGCACACGTGACCGCTGCCCTCGCTCACAGCGCTGCGAAGTCCCTGACGGGGGCAGAGGCTGGAAGGACGCCGGCTGCATCAGCACAGCTATTGCGGTGTGCAAACTGACTCCCAGCTCAGACTCTGCTCTGCTGGGGACAAGTTAATGCACGAAGATAAAGAACAACTCAGGGGGCAACAGGGGAAAGCTCTGCAGGCCCCGCTTCCCAGCGTGTAACATCCTCAACTTCATTTTTCCCAGGCTTCCTCGTATCAACCCTTGCCCATAGCTCTGCTTGTTCTCCCTTCGGACTCCCACACCGAACTCTGCTGAGGTCCCTCACGCTTAACTCGCCACCAAGGTTTCCCACTTGCCCTAACAATGTCGTCAAACCCTGGCTCCTCANTCCTCCTCTGCTCTGTCTCACAAGACGATTTCACTCCATTAGTGCAGGGATCCCTCTGGCATGTGCTGAGGATGCAGCAGCCACGGGCCCAGTTCCCATTGTGTCTGCTCATGAGGTCCCCATCCTGCTCCGAGGAACACAGGATCTCTCTTCAGCACCAGAGTCTTCCCACAAAGGGGACACACCGCCGTACTCCCAGCTTCTCCGTGGTGGGTCCCGAGGATGGCACCGTGCCCCCAGAGCGCTCCAATTCCGAGCCCTGCTTGAGAAGCTGCACGACCCAGCCACCTGCATCTGCAGGGACGCAGCTCGAACCCGGGCCGCCTGCAGACCCCTCTGGCCTTTGCGGGCAGTGGTACCTTTTAAGAAATGTTTTGGTGGTTATTCCTGCCTCAAGCCATTGCTCCACGGAGAGATGAGAGCTGCAAGACTAGGATCCACCCGTGCTGCAGGGAATATGCCCTAGAAGGTTTCTCCCAAGGGCGACCTGTGGGGCCGCCCATGAGCCACATGGGGGTCCCGTCCCCGCAGGCGGCGTAAACGCAGCTGTTGGAGCCCCAGCCCACCCCGGGGGCCTCTCTACACTTACAACAGCAGTGCCGTGGCGGTTTTCTCCAACACATCCGTCAGTTTAGCACCTCTGTTCTCAGACAGAGACCCAAGACGGGCGCGTACCAGAGCTGCTGAGCAATTCCACGCACTCGGCAGCTCTCGCATCTGGAGGTCCCATCTGCGCTCTTTCTGTTTGTCACCCCAGAGCTAATGACACAGATTCGGAAGTTCATAACATACAGCACTCATCCTCTATTCCAGGACATTAAAATCCAACAAACAAGCGATTTCGCAGCCAAGCACACGTGACCGCTGCCCTCGCTCACAGCGCTGCGAAGTCCCTGACGGGGGCAGAGGCTGGAAGGACGCCGGCTGCATCAGCACAGCTATTGCGGTGTGCAAACTGACTCCCAGCTCAGACTCTGCTCTGCTGGGGACAAGTTAATGCACGAAGATAAAGAACAACTCAGGGGGCAACAGGGGAAAGCTCTGCAGGCCCCGCTTCCCAGCGTGTAACATCCTCAACTTCATTTTTCCCAGGCTTCCTCGTATCAACCCTTGCCCATAGCTCTGCTTGTTCTCCCTTCGGACTCCCACACCGAACTCTGCTGAGGTCCCTCACGCTTAACTCGCCACCAAGGTTTCCCACTTGCCCTAACAATGTCGTCAAACCCTGGCTCCTCAGCAACGCCGAGCGGGGCCCTACTGTTCCCAGCGCTCCTCTGGGAAGTGGTACAGGCAGCGTTTGAGGACAGTCCCCGTACTCCCTGCGCCCTTCCCTTCCCTCCAACCAAACCTACTGATCACAGCTCTTCTAGGCCACTCCAGCACCGTTCACACTTGCCCCTTCCTTCGCTGACCCAGGGACTGCAAGACACAGGACCCCAGCACGCTCCCTTCGATTCCGCCCCCCCCACAGATCCCGCCGGCCTCGCTCAGGCATCGCACCCGGATCTCACCCGTTGCTGCCTTTCGGGGTTTTCTGTGCCCTGGGAGCTGTCACGGCCAAATTCCTAGATAACAGGTTAATTTAGTTTCAGCCCCCTGAGGGGCAGGAAAACATCAGAATTTGCATCTTACGTCTTGAGCTACAAACCAGGGACAACGCTGTTCTGCTTGTTATATCTATCAAATGACTATGAGAGAGCGATCTGGGGGACAGATACTGAATCTGAATCCAGAGACTTTCAAACCTTGTGACACGGCACGCCTCAGAAACCCAGAGGCATCACACTGTGCCTCTGCGCCGGGCAGCACCACGACGTGCACAGACGCCCGGAGAGGGGTACCAGACCTGGGTTTCAGAGACCTTCCCTGACCACTCTGGTGGAAAGGACACCCGGAAGCCACTATGACCATCACAGATGCCCTCAACGGCGAGGGAGAAAGGCAGACACAGTGTTCGTGTTTCTCAAACTTGATACATGACTGCAAGTGGCATATCTGCAGTGCTCGGTAATCCATGAAGATCATCATCTGGGACCCTTGTGCTAGCAGCGCTATTGCCATCCATATGCCACAGGGCTTCAGGGCTTCTTAAATCCCTGGGCACGCAGGATTACTTGCTGTTGCAGGTACAATACACAGCTACCAAGCGTGGCTGGAGCCATAAACTTGACTGCACTCCTCAGATCTTGCTCCAGTCTACACCCAACCATGCCCCAGGAGAGCTGGTCCCTGGAAGATGGGTTACAAGCAAAGACAAACCCCGGAAGGCTACAGAATGAAAAACAGTGGAACAGATACCCTGACCTCACTCCAACACCAGACACACATCGCATCAGGAAAACACGCCACTACATACTTGTAATCCAAGATCAAGTCAGGAGGAAATGGTGCTTCTGTGGCACACGGGTCTCTAGGCTGTTTTATTTCAAAACAATTTCCCAGCAAACACTGTCTTGACTTGTGCAACAACGCCATGTCCCGGACAATCTCTCATGGCACCTGGGTATTATCAAAGCACCCGAAGGCCAACATGGAGATGACACGGCCTCCCAACCACACTCTTCACCTTCACGTTCCTCCTTGAGCCACGGCCATACTAGGGACCCAGAAAAAGGGAAGCTGCCAGAACCATGCCGACAGCACAGTTTTGCTCAATGTCAGCTGTAAATGACTGTTGCTGAGCTCAGAAAAATCATCAGCAACTGACCCACTTTTCGGCCAAGTCCCTCACTGGAGCAGCAGTACTGTGCTGTGACCTTCACTTAGTTCCAGAGCTTATCCGGCTCTGAGTTTCTTCCTATTGTTGTTTTCCCACACTAGGAAAGGTTTCTCCTCCTTTCCATTTAATTTGCTTGTGTCTATACTGAGATATAGTCAAAACTGGAAGTAAGCCAAGCAACGCAAAGTTTCACACGGCTTTCAATCCTTTGCTCTGAGCCCTGTTAACTCCCAGCTCAAAGCCAACACTCGCGCGCGCGCTGCCCAAGGGTATGCCCGTAGCCTACAAGCCCGAGCACACACCGCGTGCACAGCCTACATGTTCTCAAACGCACAGTTACTCACACTCTCGATACCCAAATCCCAGGAGGGTCTGTGAACCAACCTTAGCGGTGTCCTCTTTCCAGAAGAGGCCCACCAATGGTGCCACGCAGGTCTCGGGAACGTTAGACCTGGGAAGGCGCAGTCTCTGGTACCAGCACGACGAGGCTACAGCCTTCCCAGCACCGGGGGACTCTCAAACCCCGCTATCTGAGGAGGTCCACAGATCCCTGATGGGTCAAGCTGTAAAACCCAAGGCATTTCTAGAGTCAGTGAGGCCCCAGTATAGGTCACAACAGCTCAACTTCTCACTCTGCGCAGCTGCTTTATTTGTTATGAAATTAAAATGTAATTACAAAAGCTGATTTTAAATGCTCCATCAAATTAATAAAATGACTGTGTTCAATCCATCTGGCAGACGTTGCAGGGTCCTTTCAACATAACAAGAGATTGAATTGGGTTTATTAATAAAAAAGCCCCAAGAGAGAGAAAAGTGGGCAGTTAAAGAAATTAGGGAAGATTCATATGGGGCCTCCAGATGAACAGAAAAAATGGTTTGTCCACCAGCCTCATAACCTTCCAGCGAAACGTCCTGGGGAGGCTTTTCATCCTGGCTACGCTTGAACAAGCCTTCATTAGGCACCTCTTGCTCCTTTACTGACAACGGACGAGAAGCCAGAGTCTGCACGCAACATGGAAATGGAGGCCTCCTGTCAGTCAGGGATGGCTATAGATGTCTTCCACTCCAAAGACGCACCCACCATCCCACCAAATACATCTGCGTTGACACAGACCTCAAAACACACTACAGAACCGTGCACGGATGACGAGCCATTCCCACACTGCCCATGAACAGAAGCAGACCCACAGCAGCACGCCCCAGGGCAATTCTGATTTGTCACGGAAAGTATTTTGCTCTCCAACGGGAAGTTCTACTGATATCCTGAGGCTGCGCCCTCTCCCAGCCCTTCGTACGTGTGCAATTCTCCCCAACAAAGGCACTCCGCACTTCCTCCTGCCGCAGACCCTAGCAAGCCTCCTGCAGCAGTGTTACGTGCCGTACAGGCTGTACACCGCTGGGAGCTCCTGCCCAGGTCTTGCCTTGACCTAACGTGCTTTCCACAGCCAGACTACAGGAGTCCTACACTTGGTGGTCAGAGCAGTTAACCACACCAACGATTCAGCAGCTCAAAAGCAGGAGCACCTGCATGCGGTTAGCTGTGCCACTGCTAGGTTACACCAGGACGTAAGTTCACCTGAAGCTTCCTACAACGGCCTCCAGTCACTCCTGTCCGAACAGGGTTCGTGTGACTGCTCCCCCACAAGGACCATTTGGTGTCCTTGAGCCACAGCTATCTCCCCTGCCTGTATTACTTCACAGTGACGAAAAAGCCCCAAAGCAAAATAAGGGGACTTATCTCACTCAAAGGTTGTAGTTTTCTTTGAAATATTAAACCAAATTACTCCAGAAAGAACTCCAACACGGAAAGCGTTAGCTTGTACAGGGGGAGTCTTCTGACACCCTGCCACGAAAACATCAGCTCTCCGTGTCGGCAGGCAGAAAGTCGGTGGGCTCTCTAGTCACTTGGTCACCTCTGTGGAGTTTGCAGGTGCTCTCTGGGACCGGACGCAGATTAATCTTGGTGGCTAGTGGAGATCTTGAGCACAAACCCATCAGTGAAAATGATCAGTTACAGGACAGCTTCACAGTCCACTACGCAAGTTCACTCTTGCAGCAGCACAGCATTTCCTCCTCAAATAAAGACGACAAATTAATAAAGGCTAAGATTCCTGTCTCTTTGAACTTCTCTTTCCTTGAACCCCAGTGGGGGCTAAGATACCAAGTAAAGGTACAAATACTCAGACCATACACAAGAGACTTAAAATCACCCTTTGACTTGTCTCACTAAGAATTTTAAGAGTTGAAAACTACCGTCACACCAGAGCGGGTTTTAAGATGCTTTTAGCCCTGGGCACAGAAAGCCTCAGTGCTGCGCATCAAATACCCAACGACATACAGCCTTGGGCTTTACAGCCTTGGCTTGCTCAAACCGCAGCCTCCCGTGGCCCCACGAAATTGGTATGATTTATAGTCACCAGCGGACGGCAGAAGTGAGCGCCGCAGCTGCGCGTGCTGGCCTGAGCGCAGGCGGCAGCCTGCCACAAGCAGAGCAGACTGCCTGGACAAGCGCGTGGCTCCTCAAGAAAGGATACTTTCGAAGCATCTTCAGAACAGCAAAGCCAGCGGCACTGGTGCTAAAGCCAAGCAGCTTTGGCGGCGGTTCAGCATGCCAGATCACGGACTTCCAAGCCAGGCAGAAAACACAAATCGTCCCAAGAGGAAAGTACAAAGACGAGCCCCAAACTAACGCTAACTCTGAGGACAGGGCGCTTTGATCTGCTGCCTACGCAGTCAGAAGCCAAGATGATGGACGTGACTCCTTCGGCACCCCACTATTCCGCATTCCCGGTACTACATGTCTAAATGATTTTTCAAACAGAGAAGGATGAAAAGGAAGGAAAATCTTCACTGCCGTATTAGAAATAAAAGAAGAGGGGTGGGGCGTGTTTCCTCACTGTCCCTGACGAAATCTTGGGGACAATTCAATTCTGCAGTGGTCCAAAGAATCAGCGGAGTAACGGTGCAGCAGGCGCTCGCCCTGGCACTGCACGCAGCTGGGCCTGAAGCTGAGGACAGCAAGGCTGAGCTGGGTTCTTTCTGCAAGAGTTCCTTCCGCAAGCTCAGACCAGCTCCGTCCACAAAAAGAGAAGTGCCGCCTTCGCTGGGGCCTGTGCTGCGTGCCCGAGGAGCGGAATTCACCAGTCACCCTGCTCCCGGGAGCTCAGCCCCGCCAGCACAGGCAAGGGACTGGCATGCTGTTAAGCCCAGTTCAGAAGAAGACAAACCGAACGAGCCTGGATGGGTCCGGCAGAGGTTTGCACACGATGGCTCCCCGCAGCCTTTCCCCTCAGACAGTCCAGGCAGAGGTTCGTGGTGGCAGCTCTGCACCTCCCTCCGTCCAGGACGCCACGACAGGACACCCTCCCAGCAGAGCAGCTCTGCAGACGCGCAGCCTCCCCTGCGCCGCGGCGAAGCGTGATGGTGCTGATTACAACGGACGCGCGCAGTCCCTCCTCGCAGCCCCTGCCCACGGACACAACGTGTGCTTGAACGCTTCCAGCCAGGGGCGCGGTGCTTCCCACCCAGGGCCACTGGAACATCTCTGCCACGAGCACACAGCCTGCATTTTCATGGACATAACCTATTTCAGAGGCACACAGCTCTAGGCAGCAAGAAACAAAAAGGACTTCTCTCAACGTCTGCTCCTACCACGGCTTCATCAGTGCACGTGTAAATAGCTTGCAAGTTTTTAATAACTGCACTTGAACATCCTATTAAGTGTTTATGCCTTATGAAACTTGCAACCTCCGGCTTTTCACACAGCCTACCCTGACCCAGGCACCACACGAGTAGCAGTCTGGGGCGAGAGGCTCTTTCTAAATTGCCTCTTCTGTATCTTGTTAAGTTTGGGTCTCCAGCCACCGCAGAGGAACAGAGGCACAGCTGGGTCCAAATGAGATCTGAGGTGGCACAGAGCTCAAATATAGCAGTGGAGGAAATGAGATCATTACGGATGAATGGGGACATGACCTGAAGAATGGGCACAAGGAGGGAACTGGCACGGCAGAGAAAGCTCAGACCACTCTCGCCGGCACCATCTGTCACCGACTACACTGCAACTTTCCTGGCACCTTCGGACGCAAGCAGGTAAAAGCAATTAAGCACAAGGCCCGGGGACCTGAAAAGTCTCCAGGAGCAGATGGGATCCACCTGAGTGCCATTAGAAGGGAAGGGCAGGAGCCCGTACAGAAGCAATAAGACCAGAACACACCGCCCTTGGCCCTGCGCAGTCCTGCAGCACAGCGCACGGTCCGACAGAAGAGAAGCCACAGGCTCTGCAGGGGCTCGTCACGCTCCCTCTCCCGGGTCATGTCTGCTCTATCCGAGTTTCATGTCATGCTCATCAGTGCTTTAAGGACACACCACGAAGGCTGGCCAATGCACCCACCTGTCACGCTTCACGCCCACCACTCCTCACTCAGGGACAAGATCTGCATGAGCAGGGAGTGAGCTGGTGGCTGGCAGAGAAGGACCTGGTTTGGTCGTACAGCGACCGTGTGCGCACGCTAGCGGGGGTGGCCGGGCGAGGAGCGGTGGTGCTCGGAGCAGGAGGCAGTGAGACCAGGAGGGGAGCCTGGCGAACTCTCAGCAAGCTGGCATGTCTCACCCCAGCTGGGGACAGGGTTGCTGTGCTCGAGGAGCACCGTCGTCAGTCATGGCCTTAGCCCGGAGCTTCAGGCTCCTTGTGCTGGACGGGGCCGTGGTGCACCCTGCAGGTAAGGACCCAGACCTTGAACTTGGCTCGCTGGTTTGTGGCACTCGGAGCCCAGCAGAGACCTGAGGCTGCAGCCGGTGCTGATGCAGAAGCACATCATGTTTCATAGCTTTCTTCACGCCACAGCTCTGCTCCTCGTCTGCAGTAATTCCGGTAGTAGGCAGCAATGGCACATCTGCCTTTCCCCCACCTACTGCTGGTTTAGGCTGAAATTCCTTAAGGCAGAAGGCACTTCTGCAGTGAATGCCTGAACAGAGCTCACAAGGAGGGGGCCACGGGCTGGGGGTCCGTGAGTGCAACGGCAACCGAGACGCTGCGTATAAACGACTTGTGAGCACAGCCTCCACAGCACCGCCACAATGATTTCTGCTCGGAGCTATTCCAGCCCTGCAGCCTCCAGCTGCTAAGCTGATTTTTGTAATCATCTTGCTTTTAATACAATCATTATACAGTCATTATGCCTTTAATTAAGCATTTATTGTAAAAAATAGTGCCAATCAAAGTCAGCAGGTCGGGATAGGAAAGGAAGGGAATTAACGTATTCCCAAAATGTTAATGAGGACTTTTCAGCACAAGCAGAGCTTCAGGACCAGTAAGCAGATTCGAAACGTGATATGAAAAGCTTGAGCAGAGCGGCACTGACCCAGATGGCCAGGGCTGAGAGACGACTGCTGCGGTTCTCTTCCGCTGCCCGTGCTTACTCATCTCCTCTCCCAGCACCGGCCGATCTTTCCCCCTTTCCCTTCCCTACCTCCTGGGGACATCAACCCCACCTAAGCTGCTCACAGCAGCAGTATTTCCACACTGCGAGTGGATTCCCCAGGGACCCATGCCCCTCGCACGGCATGCTCCGCTCTGGATTTCAGACAGCCCGGCGCTGCAGAGCCCCGGCCCCAGCAGCTCCCCCAGCAGTAGCAGCCGGCCTGACAGGGAGACGTCTCCGGATGCTGGGCCTGTCAGACCTTCCCTAAAGCCAAGTCCACCCCGGAAAACTCGTCAATCACAGCACAAGTTACTGCGCCCAGCACCCCAGGGCATGAACCCCCAGCAACTTCTCCTACAACAGTTATCTCCGTCTCGGGGGGCTCAGATATCTTCCCCCCTGAGGAACCCAACTTCCCGGGGGGCAGCCCCAGCAGGGCAGGGGCTGCAGGATCGGCAGCCAAGGACCCGTCCCAAGGGCAGGGTCCTGCCGGCCAGCACGCGTGGGCCGCTGGCAGGGCTCAGGCCGCTCTGCTGCGCCAGACAAACTGGTGGCACGGCTCACCCTCCAAGCCTTCCACGATAAAGGGGAGGCTCCCCAATTCCAGCTCCTGCTACAGCCATGGCACAGGGAAACCTGAGCCACAAACAGCAACTTGCCAGAGGAGACTTTTCAGGAGGCATTCCAAGTCTCCAGCAAAGGAGGAGAACACAGCACTGCCAGCAGTCTGCTCATGATGCGGCCCTTCTCCCCTGCGTGCCCAGGAGGAACCGTAAGAACCCTGGGCATGCAGTCCTTACAGGCACACACAGGCAACACGCGCTCCCCGACCTGCGCCTCTCCAAGGCTCCCCGATACGCACGCTCCTGCAGCCAAGAGGGCAAACTTTGGGTAAAAGCAGGTCAGAGAGAACCGGTCCGAGGAAGCAGAACCAGCAACAGCACCCCTCATCGCAATCTTCCCTCCAGCTCGTGCCGACTCGCTCCTTCCCTCCCTCCACAGAGCACAGACACATCCAGCCTTTCCAGCTTGCTCACACCCATCCATCCCTTCCCCGGGTCTCCGGAAAAACTCCCCACCCCGTGAGAGACCCCACCAGGACTGACCCAAGACTCCCACAGAGACACTTGTCCCCGGCACTGGGTGCAGCTGCACCTTACCACAAGCCTGCTGTCACGTCCTGGCTCTAAAACTTCTCGTTCGTACGTGTTCGGCCCCTTTTCATTTCAGGGTGGCACATCAGACCTGGCAGGAAATCCTTTGGGAGTTTCTCTGGGTGCTGTGTACTTCAACCGGCTCCACCACAGCTCCTCAGCCGTTCCTTGCGTGGCTGATTACATGGAGACGGAGAAAGGGAGGGAGAAGCCCAGACTTCACTCCCTCTGGCATCTGAAAGTGCCCCAAAGAAAGCTGGTTTGAACTCAAAACCAGTCCCATCTATGCTCTTCACTCCACGCACCAGAAATACGCACAGCTCAGCCTGCGACACTCACTCCCGCTCCGTCTCTTCCTCCCCTGTGCTCCTCAGCATCTGCCTCCCACCACGCACAGGCTTTAGGGAACGCACGGGTGGGCACCTCAGGTACCTCTAAATCCAGCTGCGGGTTGCGGGCACAGCTGGGCAGTCCTGTGCCGGCAAACAGATGTGAGCAGTGAGCACACGAGGGCAGCTCGGGCACAGCAGCGCTGTTCAACATGTGCAAAGAGCAGCGTGGGTGGAGGATTCGCATGTGCGCACAAACCAAGGTACAGACAGCAGGCATGTCTAGCACTTTCTGTACCCAAGATGTCGATATAATGCAAAGCACAAACAGGCTGATTTCAAGAAGCCGTGATTAGGGCACAGAGCTGGTAGTTAGACAGCAACAGATCCACGCCCGTAGTAACCGGCTGTTGGTGTGCTGGACAGAAGGGGAGGTACGGTGGTACCTGCGAGCAGGTGGGCTCAGAAATCACCTGCGGTGAAACACAGCACCTGGAGATCGCCTGAGCCTCAGAGGCGCAGCGACGCAGCGCTGGGAGTGACGCAGCAGTGCAGACA
>VZSC01010573.1:168444-193768 GCA_013398225.1 Steatornis caripensis
CTCTCCCAGGGTGTTGGTGTTTGGTTTTTTCCCTGTTGCTAACATACACGCAGCACAAGTGCAATACACTCATTAAAAACGATACATAACCCCTGCTTGATTTCCCAGCACAGCGAAGGGAGGAGAACTGCACACAGCACGCCCGGTGAGCAGCCGCACTGGCGACAATGGTCTGAAGAGCACGGCCCAACAGCAGCCAGCCTCTTCCCACTCACGGTTGTCCATTTTCTGCCTTCCTGGCCAGGTTCCACCGATGAACGCGTCCCTAGGACCAGCGCACACCCTTGGGGAGGGCACTCTGTGCTGTCCCCAGCTCCCGTGCTGGCAGGTTCAGCCCTGGCAGTTCCACTACGGGAGGGCTTGCTGGATTCAGAGCCCACAGCTCAGCAGTCCTTGGGCGGGGGGGGCCCTTTACAAAGGGGTGACGCAGGCACGGCACCCGCCCCACACGCCTGCTCTCGCCTGTCCCGGTTTTCTCCTCAGCACAGGACATTTTGCATGTTTTACATCATTACCATCCTGCAGGCCCTGGCCCATCTCACTCCCTACGCTCTGGGGGGCAATCGGAGAGGAGCAGGGCCGTTGGTGCCCGTAACTGCAGAGCCCAGCACCGCCACCGTCCCGCTGCGCGCACCGACACCTGGCCATGCCGGGCACGTCCCTGAGCGCTGCAGAGCGGGACGCGCGCTGCGCGTTCGCAGGGGTCACAGGCTTTCCGCGGCATCGGTGGCGTTGATGGTGTAAAGGAAGCAGCAGCATGTGCTTCCCTAGCTCTTGAACACGGAGAAGCAGCCAGAGAGCTCCCAGCCGGCTCGTGCGCAGAGCCCAGCATGCTGCCCACAGAACAAACTCGCAGTCACGCAGTAGCGCCGGGTTGCCAGGAAGAAGAGATCCAGGAGAAGCGCAACCACCTCACCAAGCTGTGTCGCACTGCTCGCTCGTCTCGCCCCTGCTCCTCGCCGACAAGGTGTTTTCCTGGAGGAGGAGCCCCGGAGTTCAGGAAATCCCTTTGTCTGCTGCCTGAATCCTCTTTCCACTGAAGTGCTGTGACGTGCTTTGCCGTATTAACGCCGCTCAAGCAGCTAAAATGCCTCCTCAAAGAAAGGCAAGAAAGCGTCTTGGAGGTTATCACTACAGGCTGATGTGGTTTTTCTAAACCCTCGCTGAGTGAGCCCCACTCTGAGGAACACTTTGGGATCAGATCCTTAGGCAGGGACTGGCAATTGCAATTCTAACTTACCGCTGCAGCTGAGAAAGCTTGTCCTTAAAGACAGAAGGATTAGGAATCCGCCAGATCCACTCAAGAGGAAACCCTGAACTGTAAAGCACTTGGTGGCCTCTGGGAAGGAATCCCCACCCTGACACATCACTCTCAAGAAGCAGGCAGGGAAGCAGAGCGACTAGCACAGCTCGCTGCGGAGGTGTCAATAGCCATCCATCAGCTGCCAGAGCTCGGAGCGAAGGCTGCTGTCCAAAAAGCTCTCTGTGAGACCAGAGCTAAGCCAGGCTCCGCAGCCAGAGCCCAGGCGACCCAGAGAGCACTCGGCACGCACCGCCTCACCTCGCCCTGCGCGACGCTCGCTCTCTCCCTCCTCCCCCTGCACATCGAGTGCGGCAAAAAAAAAAAAAAATCACCGTCGCTTCTCATGTTCCTGTCTTGGACTGAAAACAACAGCCATAGAAATGACACAAATTCAGGCAGTCGGCAAGCCCCCCAAAGAAACAGAGAACTCGGCTCCACGTCCAGTGGAGAAGCCACGGGCAATGCCAGCTCAGCCCTCGTGAACCCAGCCAAAGGCTCGGGCACCCAGCACCGCGGCCCTGGCCCCCACGGGCAACGGCAGCTGCCTGAGAAGGGCCGCGAGGAACAGCACGCTCGGCTTCCAGCGGCTCACGGCCCAGCGGGTTTTCCGGAGCCGGAGACCGCAGCAGTCGTACTGCCTGACACCGGCAAACCCGTCTTCCATAAACGAACCTACTCATTTTTTAAAATCCATTCACATTCTTGGCCTCCACAGTGTCCTGCAGCAATAAATTCTGCAGTTTAACACCACGCTGCACAAAAAAGTGCTCTCCTCTGCCTTAGGGCTGGAGCCAATATTTCTCTGAGCCTCTCCAGGGTCCTGTAGCGGAGGATGAGGAAGCAGCCTTTCCCCCAACTATTCCCAAAATCACAGACTGCTGTCACACCCTTTGTTTCCCAAATGGTAAGCCTTAAACTGCGCAAGGGCTTCTCCCGGTGCGGGTGCCACTGAAGGCTGCCCACGGCCCGCGTCACCCTCTCCGCACACTGCCAACACGGCTGCACGCCCAGGGAGAGCAGGGCTTAGGCCGGCAGACGAGGCACGTCATGGATTTACACGACACGCATTGATGCATTTTGTTTTGGTCTTAAGAGCTTTCCTAACAACTCCTAACTTTCCATCAGTCGGGGCAGGGTGACCAGTTCTGGAGCGCTGCGCTGGTTTTACAGAGAGTATTGCTGGTTATGTCTTTATTTATAATTATTGACAACGCTACAGAGACACTGCTACTCCAAGATCTACTACCTGAATGCCAACAGCTGACTGACTCCCATTGCTGTGTATGTATCATCTGGGCTGTTCTTCACTGTATGCGTGATTTGCATTTGCTAGCTCTGAACTTCAACAGACATTTTATTGCTCGCTCACTTGGCATCACGCTGTCCCTCTACCACAGCTCTCGGGAGTCAGCTCGCGAGCTACGCACCCTGGGCAAGCACGGACGCTGCGCTGCCTGCGGACTGCTCGGAGAGAGGACGATGGGGGCTGTTCTCTGCCCGGCTCCGCAGACAGCTCGCAGCACTGCGAGCAGTACTATGTCACCTTTTCCTTTAGCACTCGCGGCCATTCACTACAGCTTTTTTTTTTAAAAAACAAAAATTAGTAGATCGTATACTTCTGAGCAGCCCACTGACACCTTTGCAATTTCAAATGCCAAGAGCTCGCTGCTCCGTAATTAGCAGCACAGACCTCTCCTCCTACCCAAGGCGCTGTGCAGCATGACACTGCACTTCTTCGAAACAGAAGCGAAGCGCTTTGGAAATGAAATGTCTTGTGTGATATAAATACACGGAATTTGACACAGACGTGCAAAGCACAGAATGAGGGCGCTGTTAGGGCCGCTTCAGCTCGCGGAGGGTGATGGCAGAGTACAAGGTGACCAAGGGGGCAACTCCCCCCAGCGCGTTACCAGGACGTGGCGCCGCAGCGCCCACGGAGCCCCAGCGCCCACGGAGCCCCAGCGCAGTGAGGCCCGAGGAGAGCACCCGGGAGAGCCGCCAAGCCTCCCCACGCTCACGCCTCGCTCCGCTCCGTGTTTGTGCAGCTCAAACAGGGGAAAACGTTTGGTGTCATCACCTATGGAAGCACAATCGGAAGACTTCACAGTCCACCTGGAAACTCCAAAGCCGTGCAGGAGGTAACTACAGCCAGAGGGGCAGGAGAGAAGCTGGGAAGTTCGCTGCCTGGAGCCAGTAAGGCAGGGAAGGGACCACGTGCTCGTGGCCTGAGGTCCAAATCACGGTGGGCACCAGAGCGATTACACAGTCAGCATTAAAATTCCTTGTGAAATAAACAGCAGACACTAAAACCCTGCTCAGTCCCCGTGGAAACCCCCGAATTCATTAATACTGTATTTAATTTGCTCTTCCAGAGTCCATTATACACAGGCGAGTGAATGACTTTGCCATGGCTGCTCCAGGGGCTGGATCTGATCGAGTGGCAGGGCACCAGATGCTGGAAGATTCCCTGAAGCCATCAACTGCCTGCAAGGCACGGCCACGGCGCCCGTCCCTGTGCTGCGCTGCCTCCCGCTCGCTGGCTGGGGGACACGGCGCGCAGCTGCCCTGTGGCCCGTGCCGGGAGCCAGAGCCCTGCCGCGACTGCTGCGGCGCTCCTCACTGAACGCGGCTGCCGCCTTTCCCATAGGCGCTGCTTCATCAGCTTGCAGCCCAATTTGCTTGAGACAGAAACACCCACGCAGACGTGAGTGAGGGAAGGCAGCAGGTGAAGGGAAGGATCCATTTCTCATTAGCAGCCGCCCCCACAGCCCATTCTTGCAGAGACCCCAGCCTGGGCAGGGAGAAAGGCACCCCCGTGCAGCAGCCATCGCTCCCAGCACGGCGTCAGCCGGTCGTGCAGACAGCGCAGCAAAAGCAGCTTGTGACTCACCTCGGCGTGCCGGCGTTCCCAACCAGACCTGCAACGCCAAGGGCTTGCCCACAGCTCTCGGAGACAGCAGCAGCTTCCCACCTCTTCCATCTGGAGCAAGTGACGTGCGTTGTTCCGCTGATCCCCGCACCTTTCCCTCCCTGCCTTCTCCTCCTCCGTGCATTTCCACTTCATCCCTCTACTACTAACTTATTTATTGCCCTTTTCATTTTTTGTTAAAAGCCCGAACATCTGAGCAAAAGCAGCTGAAAGCAACAGAGCCTCAGAGAGCCTCACGGTGAGACGAGGTCATCGGGTCTCTGAAGGGCTGATGATATTTTGCCCTCTTGCAGTGCTTTCCAAGCAGCAGGTCTGAAAATAAGGTTGTGTTCATGCTGCACAAGGTAGTTCAGTGCAGATACCCAAAGCTGCATCAGGAGCAGAAAGTGCTCATTTTGCCCCGTCTCAGGACTAGATGCCACCCCGCTGCTCTACGTCATCCCAGCTAACTTCCCCTTCACCTTCCAAAAACAGCAGGTACCAACACAAAACAGATCGAAGTGTGGGGCTTCCAAATACTGCTCCCTCCTGGGACACAGAGAGGACCATGTTAGAGTCAAAGTCTTATTAACTGGCTTGTATTTTTAAAAGTTACTTTTTCTTTAATTTCCATAGTTAATGCAAGGTTAAAAGGGCTTTTAAAGCCAGTTTCTGTAAAAAAGAATAAGCTGGTGGTACTAACCATCCTTCAGCACACTATTAGACGATGAAGACCAGTGTCATCAGTACCTTCCTTCTTGCTGGGCCCAAGAACGTTCCCTAGCACTACCTCCCTTCAGGTTAAGAGATGAGCTAAGCATTTCGTTCTCTCACTGCCACAGGTTCCGTAAGATCAACCACAAGCAAAGCCGTCACTGAGCCACCGCATAATCCCAAGCGCGCCCACCTACATAAGAGCACGCACAGCTCCAGAAGCGACAAGGACAACTGGGAGATGTTCCAGAGGAGGACAACGAGCACAAAGGTCTGGAATAGCACCTGCAGACGAAATAATACACAGACCAGGACCCTTCAGCTTGCAAGAGACCAGCGGAGCGCGAGGCCAGTGGGACTGTGCGTGGCCGGCAAAGGACGGGCACGCATCAGCCGTTCACTGCTTCTCCTAACAGAAGAGGTGCGGTGCGTCAGCCAAAACACTGGGCAGCAGCTCTGAAACAACACCAGGGGGGTAACTCTTCATTACTAAGCTGAGGAACACTGCCGCAGGACGTTATTGACGGTACAAGTTACCATGGGTTCAACAGGCCACCGGAGAAATCAATGAAAGAAAAAAAAAAATCACCAAGAGCTATAAATTAAGCCTCGAGCCACCACAAGCGTGCGCTCCCAGCCACCAGCCAAGTACCGCCGCGCATCCTCCTCCCCTGGGTCTTCTGCAGACCGCTGCGCTGGGCCACCCTCGCCGACAAGCAGTGGAACCAGTGGTCCTTCGCCTGACCAAACACGACCGCTTTTACATTCTTATATCAAAGGACAACAGCATGGAGAAGAGGAGGTGCCCTTGCACTGAGCTGACATCACACAAAACTACCGTGGCTAACTGGGACAAATTAGCCACGAGTTTACGAGAAACACGTAGCCTCGCAGGGTAACGGTGCCATACGATCATGGACAGCAGTCTGTGTGACACACACCGTGCAGTGAACTTCAAGAAAACTCCGAGAAGCTCACACTCACTGCATTCAAACCAAGTCTGTCCCCAGAGCAAGGAGACCCCAGGGAGCAAGGAGACCCCAGGAAGCACGGCAAGCAGGTGCTGAGACTTCGGGAAAGCTGCCACAACTACAAAAAACTTTTTTAAAAAAATCAGGAGGAGAACAAAACGCATGATACAGACAGGCCACCTCACCTGCCCGTCAAGCGCAACGTTGGCTGGCCACTTCAAGAGAACTTCACCGCTACGGAAAAGTTAGAGACCAGCAAGTGAGGTGGCCAGAGCCGCGAAAGGGCTTTTTATGGTACAAGACTGAAAATCCTGGGAACTTTTAAAGAAAAAATAAGGGGGGGAATGATGAAGGAATACAATAATGAAACCCAGGTACTGTCCTGTACACGCCTGTCAGTTTTGATGCTAAGAAAGGGGTTTTAGTGTGAAATCTCATCAGCGGCCTCGGTGTCACACGAGTTCTCAGCAGAGACGAGAAGCTAGCGACCCAGTAGGATGTATGTGCAGTAAACCCTTCACGTGGCTGACAGCGCGTGCTATCCATGTTATAAGTGTCGCACACTGAAGGAAAACCTTTCAGGGGGGAAAAAAACGTGTTAATTGATGAAGCTGCCTAGGAAAGCAAGAGAAACTCCTGCCTAGAAAACAGACAGGAAGGAGCTCCAAGTCCTTCACAGCCACGCTCCGTGCAAGCCCTAGAGCAGCATCCCCGACACAAAACAAGAGGAGGGAAGAAAAAAAATCAAAGAAAATTACAAGGGAGGAAGAGAAAAGTATTTCATTTTTATGGAAGTTCTTAAAGTAGGGGTCCTGAAGTAACCCAAGGCCGAAGAGCAAGCGGCCAGCAGACAGGGAGAGGCAGTACGCCGTTTCTTAATTAAGAGTCAAAGGCTACCGAAAGGTACTGGATCCAAACATTAATACTGTCAGGATGGAGCCTTGCTGGCAAGTTCCCAGTGAAAACGGCAGGAGAGAGGCCCCAGCAGCAGCAGAAACGCTGCTACATTTGAAGCAGATCTTGACACCACTTTTCATTTCCCCCCTGTCCTTTCTGAAGCAGCGCTTACACTCCCTGCTAGAGCAGCTCGTCGTGCTCGGCAAGGAGAGCCCTGCGCGGCGAACTGGCGAGCGCTGACGCTCCTTGAAGAACAGCGAATCCCTTTACAGCAATGTTCGAACTCACGACTGCACTTCACGTACACGAAAAGGTTTGGGATACTGAAGGACGGGGCTACGCTGCCCGGAGCAGCCTGCCGGACTCCGGCTGCACACGGAGGACATCGGCTTTCTCCCCGGCGCGTTCACACACACCCCGTGCCGGCTGGCACCCACGGGAGAGCGAGGTTCCTCCTCACCGCCCGGCCAAGCAGACGATGCTGTTGCACAGATCTGGTCCTGTGAGTCAGCAGAGCCCCAGGAAACCCTCCCAAGCAGAATCAGCATTTGCAAACCTAATAGCATTTCAGGGAAACACTGGCAACGGCTCACAACAGGATAAATCACCACGGTGGAGCTGGCAGCGCGCGTGTTATGATGTCTCACATTTCTTCACTAAAACATTCTGTTTTCAGCAATCTTTGACGTGCCTGAAGTTAACCGTTTACCATGACTTTTCCTATACCAAGTATTTGCCTCAACGATCTTTTAAACAACAAGTTCCAGCTGAGCCCGGTTGTGGTTCAGAACTACAGCTGGAAGAAAACATTTTCACAGGGTCTAAAGCAAACAAAAACCTCTTACAAATACTCTGAACAGGAAGCCGTGACACTTGGACACTCCAGACAATGGATTTAAATTTGGCAGAGAAGATCTCTGCAAGGTGCTTGTTGCCACCAACACACAAAACCAGCCCCATGTGGGAACAGTTTAAGCTTAAAAAAAAAAAAAAATCACAGGTGAACACATGCTTGGTGTCACTTTTCCAAGTCTGCAGGTAAATTTATGGAGCCTATTCACATTGAGAACACATACTGCCCATTTCTCTGACACGCCGACAGGTCCCGTTTCATCCCAGGGAGGAAAATCACTTCCAAACCTGACCCCGGTCTCCTGCCTCTCTCCTTTTCTGCGCCGTCTCTGCTGCATCCTACCCCGAAGCTAGTCCTGTGCACAGCGTTCCCGTGAAGCTGTGCCTCCCCGTCCCGCTTTCCAGTGCGGATGAGTGCTGTCCTGTGCCGAGGCCACAACAGATACCACGGGTGGGAGAAGCAACGGAAGAAAGGGAAAGCCCAGAAGGCGCACGGCAATCTCAACTGCCCGCCCTGCCTGTAACTGTAAACTACAGGCAGAACCCACCACTATTCAATGTGAATTAGGAAGACAATTTCATTTTCATGCAGACTTTCCTCTCCACCTTCCCTGCATTGACTAGCAGCAGCTTTATCATCAGCAACAGCCGCCTGGAGGAGGCAGACCCTGGGTTTAAAGCCGCCTGGACGCCCTGTGCTGGAGCAAGGGGAGAGACCTGTTCGGCAGCGAGCGGACACCTGCTTGGAGTGAGCGGGGCTTCCTCCGCAGACACAGGAAAGAGAGGGCGTTTTCAGCGGGACTCAGCTCAGGGTCCCCCCAAAGAGGGCAACGGGAGCAGACAGGGATGCCGGTGGTGCACAGCACTTCTTGGGGCCAGCTCTGCTTCACCCAACGCTCCGCGGTCACGTCCTCACAGATCAGGGCACTGGATCTCCAGCCAGGGGGGCTGGCGTCACAAAGGAGAGTACAGGATCTGTCCCTCCTGACTAAGCTCAAATACTTACAACCTGGCACTGAAAAATCCAAACGACCTACACCAAGACCACGTGAACTGGGTGCGAACTTCCGCCACCTCGTTCATAAACAACGGGGGAAGAAGCCGGGCCTGGCGCTGCCTCTTCCCTGCCGCCCTGCGGCACCCCGGCAGCAGGCTGACAGCTCGCACTTCTGCGGAGGCTCTCCTGGGATCAGCTCATTCCTTCCCACAGCTCTCACCAGACGCCACAGGAGTTATCTTCCTGGGAGGCACGTGCATCTCCTTGGTCGGTCTGCTTGTATACGCCACACATCCAAGAACACAGAAGCTCCAGGGACCGAGGGAAAACCAGCAGGATGGGAAAGGAAGGTCCCTTCTTGTACTCTGCCCCCCAACCCCATCCAGGCTAGACAGCTGGAATCAAGGAAAGAAAAGGAAAGGAAAGACCAGTCTCCAAAAGCCTGCGCAAACTCCCACACACAGAGGACACGGCAAGGAGAAAAGTGGAAAAGGATGGAGCGGAGAAAAAAGAGAGAAAAAAATTCATAGTTACCTAGTTCACGAAGCTGCTCGTCT
The DNA here is from genome assembly GCA_013398225.1 of Steatornis caripensis. NCBI lineage: Eukaryota > Metazoa > Chordata > Aves > Caprimulgiformes > Steatornithidae > Steatornis > Steatornis caripensis. The sequence goes on from VZSC01010573.1 coordinate 177,644, forward strand.
ACNCATCAAGAAACACACCAACACCTGTTCTTCCAACCACTGCTTCCTAAACTATCTTTCTGGCTTTCCCCACCGAATTCTTGCCCTTCCTCTGCCCTGCCTCTGAACACTCAGGCACCGCTACTCAGGACCAACCTTACCCCTTTACAGTGGGCAGGAACCTCTCCCACTTCACCACCATACCTCCCATGCTGGAGTGCCAGTTCCTGCATCGCCTGACCCGGGACACGGTGAGGCGCCGTGCGAGGAGGGCACGGACCCTTCCAGCTCAGCGGCAGGGCACCGTGCCATGCCGTATGAAGCAGAAGGTGGCTAGTGCTGCTGGTTCAGAGCACCCTAATGTCCAGCTGGCTCCCCACCTCACCGTCAGCCTCTCCCTGCTCAGACTCTTAGCCAAATCTTGGGCTTATGGAGCTGTGGGAGACAGTTCCCGCTGCACCTACAGGGAGACACGCCACCGCCACGCTGCAAGAAAAGGTCAGGGAACNCTGCGAAGCATGAATGAAAATGAAAGAGAAAAAGCATGGGACACATGCTCTAGCTGAGAGCAAAGCAGACAAACACATATCATGGAGCACAAGAGCTGCCCCCAGCTGCGTCACCGGGACACACGTGGGCCATGGGTAGCGCCAGGGCACCGCAGCGTGGCACCCTACAGCCCGCTGATATCGGCCCGGCAGTCCCAGTTCACCAAAGCCCACGCGCTTTCCAACACGACGGCCTTTGAGGACAATGCTCTGGACTCCTCCGCCCCATGGCCTCACATCCAATAGACAAAACCATTCTGCAAGGCCCTCTTAGTCCGAAACAGAAAAGGAAATTCCATTTATAAAACAGTCCGTATACGAAAGATAAAAATGAGAAACATCTCGCCCCTCCTCTCTCCCTCCTGCCCAGGAGGGAAACGGAAAGCATTTTTGTATTCCTCCCCGCACCACCTCCTGCTTAAAATCAGGACAGCCCACTATGTTCTTCCTCTAGAGAGCCTGCGTGCCTCCCGATCCCCCTCTCCCACCCCGTGCACGGTGTACGACAGTAATTCTGCATAAACCGACACGCTGCCAACACGGCCAGAAGCCCCCAGTACACAGCATACGGCCTGTTTAAGCTGAGCTGGATGTCCACGAGATGCTGGTGTTCCTGAAAGCTCAACCCTGAGAGATGTCTGTCTGGTTTGCCTACTAAAGCCCTCAAGAAGCTCCAAGGGATTCCAGATCTGAACAAATAATCTCATCAATGATGAGATCTCTCAAAACATCTGATCAACGCTTACAAATATCTAAAGGGTGGATGTCAAGAGGACGGGGTCAGACTCTTCTCAGTGGTGCCCAGCGACAGGACAAGGGGCAATGGGCACAAACTGGAACACAGGCAGTTCCACCTGAACATGAGGAGGAACTTCTTTACTGTGAGGGTAACAGAGCCCTGGCACAGGCTGCCCAGAGAGGTTGTGGAGTCTCCTTCTCTGGAGATATTCAAAACCCGCCTGGACGCGTTCCTGTGCAACCTGCTCTAGGCTAAGCTGCTTTAGCAGGGGGGTTGGACTGGATGATCTCCAGAGGTCCCTTCCAACCCCCACCATTCTATGATTCTATGATCATCAAGAAACACACCAACACCTGTTCTTCCAACCACTGCTTCCTAAACTATCTTTCTGGCTTTCCCCACCGAATTCTTGCCCTTCCTCTGCCCTGCCTCTGAACACTCAGGCACCGCTACTCAGGACCAACCTTACCCCTTTACAGTGGGCAGGAACCTCTCCCACTTCACCACCATACCTCCCATGCTGGAGTGCCAGTTCCTGCATCGCCTGACCCGGGACACGGTGAGGCGCCGTGCGAGGAGGGCACGGACCCTTCCAGCTCAGCGGCAGGGCACCGTGCCATGCCGTATGAAGCAGAAGGTGGCTAGTGCTGCTGGTTCAGAGCACCCTAATGTCCAGCTGGCTCCCCACCTCACCGTCAGCCTCTCCCTGCTCAGACTCTTAGCCAAATCTTGGGCTTATGGAGCTGTGGGAGACAGTTCCCGCTGCACCTACAGGGAGACACGCCACCGCCACGCTGCAAGAAAAGGTCAGGGAACGTCACTCTAGAAGCACAGAAGCAAGCAAAAGGAAAGGAGTTGGTGTGTCTTCTAGCAGCTTCTTGAACCAAAGGGCCTAAAGGAACCGTCACTGTACATAAACGCCCTGCAGTGGCAGAAGATGGCCTCCGTGCCTTGCTCCTTCTTGGGGCTGTGCAGAGATGTTAAGACCTACACGTTCAACTAACACGACCCTCAGGACTGCGCTTGTGTAAACTGTGAGGATGCTGAACATGCATTCATCTCGAGCACGGATTCGGAAGCACCAGACCAAAGCCCACCAAGACTGCGCACACCTGACCCCTCACTCCCACGTTCAGCTCCGAGCTCGGGCTCGACACCGAAACCTGCCCAAACACACCCTGTGTGGCACACGAATGGTCAGCATCCTCAACACAGGGTCCAGATCGGGCTGAACACCAAGCCAGACTGTCACACAGCCCTTTCAGACCTGCTGCTATGCTTAAGTGGACAGGTGCAAAGAATATACACTCGTAAAGAGAGAAGCCGGGGGGTTCAAGAGGCAGCTCTCCGGATGTTTCAGAACTTGACTATGTAAGCAGGCTCCTGAAGAACACAAAAGAGCACAACCACCCGGTCAGTGCTTCAGCTGCTCTGCACAGCCATCCCTACGCACAGCCCTACCTTGCTGTGAACACAGTACCTGCACTCCTTCAGCGAGCAGAAAGCTAAGTTATCCTGGTGCACGTCAATCCTACGGCAACTAAAGCCTGGCAAGCTCGAACCCGAGTTTTCCCTCTAATAATAGGTCTGTGCGCACCCATAGTCAAAAACTGGGACACAGCTAAGGTCAAGACGAGGCATACTGAAGATGCTGACTTGAATTAATGAAGCATTTTCTAATTCTGGAAGGTAAACAGGGACAGCTGTCAGCTCAGTGCACACCTAACCGCATTTGTCTTGAATGTCTTACTAATTTAAGTAGTTTCCAAGGAAAGACAGACCATGTATTGCTAAAATGACATCCCCAAATCCCAACAGGTCATGTTTAGAGGTCATCTACAAAACACATTTCAGCCCCGGATTTGTTTGTCGACATGCCTGGCAGGAAGACACATCTCTGCCACGTCACCAGCTCCGTCTGCAGCCACGGCAAGGGCAAGCCTATCTTGTACCCCCAGGACACCCTGCCCAACGATCACCAAACCCAGCCCCAAAACCCAGAGAGTTCCATCGCCAGGGAGAATACGCGCACTGTCGCGTTTACGTGCGTTTGTAGGAACACCCCGCAACTCTGTCTAATGACTGACTTACAGCCCACAGAAACCTCAGTGAGGAAGGGGGGGTACAAGGAAACTTCTTCCCAGAGGGCAGAGAAAAGCAATGCTCAAGGACCAAACCATGGGATTATACATGCGGTAAGCGGGAAGCGCCAGGAAACACAGAAATACCCTAAATAAACCTTAAGAGAGACAAGTTTGTTGATTTTTTAAAACTACAGCAAGTTTGCTACTACGTTTACTATTTGTACACCCAAAAGCTTGTAAATGGAAACCTTGGTGAAGGATGCGCGTGCATCCTGACCGCTTCGTGCAGATCAGCAAGGTGACACCACCAGGCGCGTCCCCAGTATTTGTCACCGGTAAAGAATCTATTACAATTTCAAGGCTCTGACGTGCAAAAAGATTAGTTAATTTATATCAGTGATCTGAACTGATATGTATTAGTCACAGCAAATTGTATTTATAAGTGGATGCTCTTATGCAGAATTAAAGTGAATATAATTTCTTTTATCGTAATTACAGCTTTGGGAGTGAATTGAAATAAACCAAATGAACTATTTTCCTTCCAAGTCAGAGGCCACAGCTGCTTCAAGCAGGCAAACTGCCGTATTACCAAGCGCAGCATGGATCAGCTCTTCTGGTTGCCCTATCTAGCCCAGCCACAAAGGCAAGAAAGCCTCGCGGGATCTAACAAATGGGGAGCCTCAAAGGACCACGCTGTTGATACGCAGGCGTCCAGCGCTCAGCACCGCCTGTGCTGATGCTCACTACAGACAGCCAATTAATAAGAAATTCCCGGGTTCAAAACCGACAACGATCAGGAGTTTTAGCTAAAGACGCCACCGAACTCCCAGCAGCAGAGGTAGGCATCGGGGCCACACAACAGAGCTGAGGCCACGAGCAAAGAAACCTCTCGTCAAGTTAAAGGCCAGCAGTGCTCTGGATGAGGCCAGACGGCAAATTACAGCTGCCCAGACTTCTGCCTGCACACAGCCTCACCCACCAGCCTCGGCACCGGCGATGTAACTCGGGGCAGAGCACAAGAGGGCTGGACGCCGGGCTGACAACTGCCAGCCACATACCAAAATCCGTACCTGACTCGGTGCTTGCCTCGGCACGCGCGCCCAGCTAAAGGCTCTCCGCGCAGACCTGCGGTACGCTGGCCAAAAGCTGCCCCAGAGATGCCTCCTCCTGGCCCACGCTCAGCCCCCAGCCGATCCCTGCGCTGGCGGAGGAGCTGCCCCTTGTCCTTCAGGGTATGAACTCCTCGGGAGCACCGGGCATCTCTCGAGTTACCTGCTACAGCAGCCTGAAGCAACCACCTTGACTAACTCTTGTGCTCCCAAGAAGCTGCAGTTATTCTTAGAGTTAAAAATGAACAGTATTTAGAGGTAATATGCAGAAATTACAGAAAATCATTTTTGTCACTGCTTATATTTCAGAACTAGATAACACAGCTTCTCCTCATCAGCCTCCTAAAAATCTGTGGGGACATCCCTCCGTGCCTCCCATGGATGGGATTCAAGATCTGCACCCTAGGCTTAGCATTCACATCACCTCAGAGCCGAGCCCTTCCCAAGACCCAGTTCAGACTCAAACCTTCCCTCCCCGCAGCTCCCTACGAGTTAGCAACCAACGCGCTGGCACTCGGAGGCAGCAGCATCTCTTGCCCAGTCTGTGGGCAGACTGTATTAACAACCGTCCCAACATTTCACTGGACTGTATCCATCGTGAGCCCACTGAGAAGGAAATGCTGCTTGTGGCAGGCAGCAGGGGATCAAAGGAAAACGGTAATACACAGATAGGATTTGACAGCAAGCTTTAAACGAGCAGCAGAGTATGTGGATCGTTACTAATTCTTAATCAAGGCAAGAAACAAACACACCGAGGATGACCCCTCATGCCCACCAGCTACTCGCAGCTGGCGTGACAGCGATGCCCCTCGTTTATAGGGGAATGGGACGCATCGTTCGGAGAGCCCGAGAACAGCAGCCCCCCGTGCGTCTTACAGGTGTTAGACCCGAGGTCCATATTTAATCCACAAACATGTGGCTGGATTCGAAGCAAGCTGTTGCTGTCAGGCACAGAGATTTCTGCTGGCACGCTTCTTCCCAAAGCTGAAGACTCAGACTATCTAGCAAGCCTCTGTGCCAGCAGAGTCCCAGACAGTCAAACAACAGAGCTCCACCTTGGGAGCAAACTGCTAAAGTGCCAGTCTCGCCTCCTGAGCGGGAGAGCCTGGAATAGAAACGCGTCTGATCTTCGCGCAAAAGATCCACCGGTAGGCGTGTTCAGTCGTTAATTAACTTCACCCTTAAAAGACTGAAGATACAAATTCACTATTTAAACAAAGCCGTGTACGCTGAGGCAGCCACGAACATCTGTCTCTCGCTCCCTTTGCAAAGCGGTGCTTCGGCCACGCGGAAAGCAGCCTCCGCACCCGGAAAGCACCACGATCCTTTAGGGAGTGTTTTGCTGGTTCCAAGAGAAGACCCGTAACTCTGGCTAATACCCACCTGGGACAGGCGAGCAGTGTCAGGCTGACGGCCGCCCTTTTCGGTAACTTCCACAGCAGGGGGTTAAAGGCAACAGCAGGGCACGCTGTCCGGACACAAAGTTGATGCTATAGGCAAACAAACCCTGGCTATGGCTTGCAAGAGCCACTGCTAACGGCCAAGACAGATGAAAGACACAGCCGAAAGGTTATCTGCGCCTGAGCTAGTCGACAGAGAAACAGGCTATTTCAGAGGGTGATTCACCAGACTATTTTAAATGTCTAACTTGGGATGAGACAAATCACACTTCGGAAGAGCTATTTCTTACCACTGACTACAGGGCGTCTAGACAACCTCGTCAGGTGTAGCTGTGCGCATCAGCCAGCCGCACAGACGGACGGATGGCCCCCTCCTCTCCGACAGCCTTTAACAGCCCCCGGGGCCAGAGGGGAGACTCACACCGGTGCTCCCGACACGACGGCCGCTCGGCCACTAACTGGGTGACCCGAAGCCCACGGTCAGTCTGGACGAGGGCCACGGCAGCCAAGGGCCTCAGCAGAGGCTCTCCAGGAACAGCCACCAACTGCCGCTCGTCGTGTGCCCTGCCTCCTGTCCCTAAGGAAAGCTCGGCCGGAGACGCCTGTGCCCTGGGGTGCCAAGACTGCCTCAGCAGGAGCTTTTACAGACCCCAGGCTTCGGGAGGATGCATCTTCCGCCTAAGGCTCTCCTTTCTAAGGCTGCCAGCTCAGCCAGAGAAACCCTACAGAAAGCTGAAGAGGGAGAGGAAACAAAAATACCAGACTTTCTGTCCTTTACAGAAACAGCTCAAGCGCGACGGACGAGAAACCCAGCTTGGGGAGGAAGGAATAGTCACTTTGTAGTGAAACCGCTCTGCAAAGAGAGATCCCGGAGACGGCCCAGCCAGCTTTCGCTGCTAGTGTACGTGGAAGGGGCAAGCGCCCGGTTCGGCACCCGGTTAGAACTGCTCAAGTGTAACACAAACGGCAAATACCAGAGGAAGCCATACACTGCACGCAGACACACAAGCGTTCACAGCAGGTCACACCGCTGACAACAGCGTGTCCAAAATGCACGGGTCTGCCGTGACGGACAGCGAGGGAACCGGGCAGGCACAGAGCTGGAGAGAGGGACCCGGGCTTCGGCACTGACGAGAACGGGGAAACGTGACAAGCAGGAGCATTTTGGGCTACGCGGGGAGCTCGTAGGGCTGTGTGAAACTTATTATGGGATGTCAGAAAGCAGCTGTGGGATTAGGCAAAATTATAGACACACACACACACATATATATATAAAAATAAAATTCTGAGAATATAAACAGGCAAATTTCCTGTTATAACCCAAACAAATTTCAAGCTATTAATGTGGGGGTTTTTTTTAAAAAATAAAAGCAGCCACCAGCAAGTTACAGCAGAAAAGAGCAGGCCGACTCAGCTATGGAGTGACAGCAGGTCAGGGATTACCAGGGACACGCATCTTGGTTAAGGCTGCTGGAGCGGCATCAGGTTCACAACTGGCGCAGGCTGAAGATGGCACTGAACGGAAGGGAAGAACTGTTCAACTGGTCAGCCGTGGTCCGGGAACGGGACGGGCTGTGCCCACAAGAAGACGGCCTGGTAGCAGCAAACAGCATCTGCCAGGCGTTTGACTGAAGACATTCAGCAGCTAAAGCAAACCTCGCTGTAATTTGATTTAAGACAGAGAGGCAATGCTAGCTGTCAGTACCCGATTGTCCTGAAAGCACATCTGACAGATGCGGGAAGCAGAGGAGCATGTGGGAGATGAGACGAGACATTTGTGTTTGTCCTGCTCTTCCTGTGTCAACAAGCACAAAATGTCACCGCGTTAAGGAGAACTCTACCTTGCCAGAAGAACCCCTAGGAGGGAACAACCTTGGCTANGGGAAAGCACCACGATCCTTTAGGGAGTGTTTTGCTGGTTCCAAGAGAAGACCCGTAACTCTGGCTAATACCCACCTGGGACAGGCGAGCAGTGTCAGGCTGACGGCCGCCCTTTTCGGTAACTTCCACAGCAGGGGGTTAAAGGCAACAGCAGGGCACGCTGTCCGGACACAAAGTTGATGCTATAGGCAAACAAACCCTGGCTATGGCTTGCAAGAGCCACTGCTAACGGCCAAGACAGATGAAAGACACAGCCGAAAGGTTATCTGCGCCTGAGCTAGTCGACAGAGAAACAGGCTATTTCAGAGGGTGATTCACCAGACTATTTTAAATGTCTAACTTGGGATGAGACAAATCACACTTCGGAAGAGCTATTTCTTACCACTGACTACAGGGCGTCTAGACAACCTCGTCAGGTGTAGCTGTGCGCATCAGCCAGCCGCACAGACGGACGGATGGCCCCCTCCTCTCCGACAGCCTTTAACAGCCCCCGGGTCCAGAGGGGAGACTCACACCGGTGCTCCCGACACGACGGCCGCTCGGCCACTAACTGGGTGACCCGAAGCCCACGGTCAGTCTGGACGAGGGCCACGGCAGCCAAGGGCCTCAGCAGAGGCTCTCCAGGAACAGCCACCAACTGCCGCTCGTCGTGTGCCCTGCCTCCTGTCCCTAAGGAAAGCTCGGCCGGAGACGCCTGTGCCCTGGGGTGCCAAGACTGCCTCAGCAGGAGCTTTTACAGACCCCAGGCTTCGGGAGGATGCATCTTCCGCCTAAGGCTCTCCTTTCTAAGGCTGCCAGCTCAGCCAGAGAAACCCTACAGAAAGCTGAAGAGGGAGAGGAAACAAAAATACCAGACTTTCTGTCCTTTACAGAAACAGCTCAAGCGCGACGGACGAGAAACCCAGCTTGGGGAGGAAGGAATAGTCACTTTGTAGTGAAACCGCTCTGCAAAGAGAGATCCCGGAGACGGCCCAGCCAGCTTTCGCTGCTAGTGTACGTGGAAGGGGCAAGCGCCCGGTTCGGCACCCGGTTAGAACTGCTCAAGTGTAACACAAACGGCAAATACCAGAGGAAGCCATACACTGCACGCAGACACACAAGCGTTCACAGCAGGTCACACCGCTGACAACAGCGTGTCCAAAATGCGCGGGTCTGCCGCGACGGACAGCGAGGGAACCGGGCAGGCACAGAGCTGGAGAGAGGGACCCGGGCTTCGGCACTGACGAGAACGGGGAAACGTGACAAGCAGGAGCATTTTGGGGTACGCGGGGAGCTCGTAGGGCTGTGTGAAACTTATTATGGGATGTCAGAAAGCAGCTGTGGGATTAGGCAAAATTATAGACACACACACACACATATATATATAAAAATAAAATTCTGAGAATATAAACAGGCAAATTTCCTGTTATAACCCAAACAAATTTCAAGCTATTAATGTGGGGGTTTTTTTTAAAAAATAAAAGCAGCCACCAGCAAGTTACAGCAGAAAAGAGCAGGCCGACTCAGCTATGGAGTGACAGCAGGTCAGGGATTACCAGGGACACGCATCTTGGTTAAGGCTGCTGGAGCGGCATCAGGTTCACAACTGGCGCAGGCTGAAGATGGCACTGAACGGAAGGGAAGAACTGTTCAACTGGTCAGCCGTGGTCCGGGAACGGGACGGGCTGTGCCCACAAGAAGACGGCCTGGTAGCAGCAAACAGCATCTGCCAGGCGTTTGACTGAAGACATTCAGCAGCTAAAGCAAACCTCGCTGTAATTTGATTTAAGACAGAGAGGCAATGCTAGCTGTCAGTACCCGATTGTCCTGAAAGCACATCTGACAGATGCGGGAAGCAGAGGAGCATGTGGGAGATGAGACGAGACATTTGTGTTTGTCCTGCTCTTCCTGTGTCAACAAGCACAAAATGTCACCGCGTTAAGGAGAACTCTACCTTGCCAGAAGAACCCCTAGGAGGGAACAACCTTGGCTATTATTTTGGCAAGTACCTGGTTCAGCAGCCACTCATGAGGAGGCTTCTCAAATCCTTTATGGTTTCAAACGTTGTTTAGCAGCGCACAATTTGGAGACAAGTTTCTCTCTGCTGTGGAATTCAGATGTAGGCAAAGCACAGGAAATGGAGAAAGACCTTCGGAAAGGGTTCAGGAGCCCAAATCCAGCCCCCCAAACACACCTTCTGAAAAACACCCTCAATGTTAGATTAAGATGGTTGAGCTTTCCCCAAGAACTTGCACCTGTAAGTACTGCAGTGCTAGAAGAGAGTTCAGTGGATGAAGAACAAATTGGATCATAGGTTCGGTTAAAAAAAAAAAAAGAAAAAATAATAATAATTTAAAAGGAGTGTATCTTCAGGACAAAACCCAACATTTCTTCAAAGGACAAAGTCCATCCAAAAGCAAGATGCAAGAAAGAGCCAGAGGCATTCTGAACAACCTGTTGCAAATACTAAAAATACGGGACAATTTCTGTGATGGCCAGTCTCAATCACGTCCGTTTTCTCTCGACTCGCGTCCAGCTACTGAAGCGATGCACACAAGCCAAGGACAACCTCCCCAGTAAAGTCTGCTGGGAACCTTCTGTCTCCCCGCCGTGCAGCTGGGCTCAGGGCGCAGCCGTAGATACTGGGTATCTGAGGAGAAGAAAGCAGGAGACAGAGGATTTCTGCTACAGAAGTAAGAGTTTTGATGGCACCTTGCTCTTTTGACTTGTCAACAGGTTTCCTCTCCTGCAGCGGCAAGCTGATAAGAATTCTCGACGCACTGTCGCAGGCGCCAAGTACAAACACTATCATTTTTATGGCAATACGCAACAATCCAACCTCACACTGGGTACCTCTATGACTTTCACATGGCGTTTGATCCACAAGTCTCATTTTGGTGTATTTCAGAGACACATTGGGGCAACGTTACTCATCACTGAATATGCAAACACGAAGTTGTTGACATAGGAAACGCTTATTTCTCATCTCTTAACAAAAGGAGAAAAGAAATTCCATTAAAAACTCGCAGGTGAAGAAAGAATGAAAAATCCAGAACGTTGCAGACAACAGCTGTCTTGACCTAAAAGCTTTCAAACACTTTAAAGCTTCAGCGTGAAGAGTCAAAGGCAGTGTGGGAAACAGGCACAATAGGACAGGCTGCGGAGCTGGGCAACATCCATTAATACAAACTCCGTATCTTATACGGTTGTTCTTCCAGCATCTAATTATCTCACCATCACGGTGTTACACGTGTAACCAGCGTCTCTGTAGAAAGCTGGTACTGAAAAAAGCTGACAGCTGAAGAAAGTTCCCAGGAGTTTTGAAGACTAATATTCCCTGGCAGAGGAATTTATGCTGAAGAAAAAGCGCAGAAAAGTTTCAGAGAGTTGTTTTATCGTAAGTGAGCAAAACCTCTCCGCCAGCACATCTGCACTGAAAGCAAGGCTGGAGGCAGGCGGCCCCCAACAGTTAGGCCAGTTTTGTCCTTGTCACGTGTGGCAGAGAAACCAAGATCCTAATTCTGTTCTGCCTGACATCGTCTCCGAGTTCTCCCGTCGTCTTGAGATCTTTTTGTTCTCCAAATTCTTAAGCAGAGAATTTCTCATCAACGACACCTTGATCTCCAGAAGGGTTGTTTGGCCTTAGCAGGACATTTTCAGTTTAGTTGCTCCAACAATCCAGAAACCATGCTGTTGACCTGCAGCGTGTAAGATCTCAGTGGAAAAATCCTGTCCTAACCTCAAGTGAAGAAATTTAGCACAGCAGAAAGCAGGACTTATGACAGACAGCAGTCTCAAGAGGTTGTGTAATTCTCATACCGGGCTACAGCAACTAGCCGCATCTTGGCTTCTTCCCATCTCTTTCAAAATGACCTTCCCAGCAGACAAAACAAGAAGGAGCAGAAGGAGAATTTCCTGACCCTGGTACGAAGGAAAAGCTTCACCAGCTTTCCCCAGTCCCTCCCGGCGCAAGCAGACACAGAGACACTCTGTAATAAACTCATTCATGGAAATAAAGCTAGAAAGGGAAACAGGATCAAGGAGGTTTTGTTAACTTTTGTTGCTAGCGATGATAAAAACCACTCGGCTCAAGGCCGTGCCGAGATACTGTCTTCTGCACGCAACACAGAGCCAGCGGCACCTGATCCAGACAGCCACCGAAGAGCCCTCAGCGGAGATGCAGGTGCTGGCGGCCGACCCCGTCTCAAATCTGACAGCTCTGGAGATTAACCCCTGATGCCGGGACGCAGTTCACCTGTATCTGTGTGCGCACATTACCTGCTTTGTTCAGGGAGGGGCTGGGACTGCCTGTCCTAGGGCAGTCGGGTGCTCTGAGCCCCAGGGCACGAGCACAGGGCACAGACCGCGGAGCGAGCAAGCACGCTCATCCCTCAGCTGACACTGAAGAAGCCTGAACGTGCGCAGCCTGATCTGTGGCAAAAATTAAACTTTAAACATAGTGAGAAAATCTTAGGCCAGACCAATTTTTCTAGCCATAGTTTAGGATTACTAAAAATAGAGTTTATAATGCCAACTGGTGGCAGCTTTAATAATCATAGAGGGATTACTTGTTCCGCGCGTCCTCAGGGAATCTCCATCTCTTCTTTGCACTGAAGCAGATTTTGACACTTCCTCCCATTGCACTGTCCTCACCAGATCCCACCCGACCTTCTGAATCCTTGATTGGCATTAGACGATAGACAGCATTCCAGAAAGCTTGTAAGACTCCAACAAGCTCCTTTCCTCTCCTCCCCAGTGTCCTAACGTACCTCATGGACTCATGGCATCTGACGGCCATTTCTTGCAAACGCTCAGAGCCACGACACCTGGGCGCCTGCCCGGTGCTAGGGGCTGTCCAGGTGGACGCACGTATCCGGCAGACTTCGATCACCCGCATTCACCAGGAAGACAGGATCCTCAGAGCTGAAACCTTACGCTCCTGCCCACGCTTTTTGTCTCTTTCTGTCTTTCTGGGTTGTGCTGCTGCGGTATAATTCAGAATCACCACAAACCTGCAGCCAGCTCTGAACGGAAGAGACAGCCTACGAAAGAGCACTTCTCTGCAAAAGGCACATCCCTCCCTGTGGTCCAGGTCTGTTCCAACCACCAAGCGACCAGCGAGTGACGTTCCGGGTGTCAGGGCCCAGGTCAATGCTAGCTACCAAGAACTGGCCTCCTGTACAGACCCGGAGAAACCCAGCACAGTCCCTTCAGCTCCTGGCACTACGCGGCCCCGTGTCAGCGAGCACTGGGCAGGGAGATGCCGCGACTTCCCAACGTCACCCAGCTCATCAGCCCCTCCGCCATAAACGGGAGGGTACCGCCAGAGCACAGCCCTGGAACACTGCATGAACCGCAATCCAAGGTGTAACACCCCTGAAGAAACACCAGCAATCAAGCACAGTCATCTTTGTTCGTGACTTGCACGGGCTGTTACCAACGTTTAACAAGTGAATAGACACGCAAAAGGAGAGGAAAGCGAGGTATGGTTCACACCTGAAGCTAAGTAGGTGCTTAATATTCTCAAACTTTGTAAAGTTATTTCACTTTAAAAAGTAAACCAGGATACATAAATTCTATGTTCTCTTTATCTTCAACCACCCATCCAAAGCGATGGAAGACCCACCTGGACACCACCCAAGACTGCGATCACAAAGACCTATTTATTCGTAACAGAAACCAAACTGGGTTAGAGANAAAAAGTAAACCAGGATACATAAATTCTATGTTCTCTTTATCTTCAACCACCCATCCAAAGCGATGGAAGACCCACCTGGACACCGCCCAAGACTGCGATCACAAAGACCTATTTATTCGTAACAGAAACCAAACTGGGTTAGAGAAGAGCAGAAAGGTTGATCAGAGGCAGGCAAAAAATTAATTGCAGGAAAAGATTCAAAGAATGAGGTCCATTAATGGCAAAGCAACGTATTTAAGCAGATAAAAAACAGGCGCATAAAATGGTGAGTGGGATTTCAAAAACCCAAAACTCTCCTGGAGCACATGAACAAGAGAACACTTAAACTGAAGAGTAACGTACTTATAAACCAGTACGATCAGATACTCCTCTACATCAGGCATAATTAGCTGTCTTCTGACACAACTGGCATACAGAGCAGGGCAGGGATCAGAAAGAGGTCAGATGCTTATGTAGAAAACAAGAACAGAGAGATTCTAGGCAAGATACACCAAAGCCCACCGACTGCAGCCCACTGCTGAGCACGGTTCGGAAGGCCACGTCCTACCGGCCCCACGACCCCCACGTTCGTGGCTCCCTGTGCACGCACTGCGGCTCTCCCTACCTGGCCCAACACCACCCGCTCCCCGCACAGCCCCAGCACCTCTTCCCACCGCAACGTTCCCAGCCCCCCCCGTGCTCCCGTTTGACTGGAACATGGCAGATCCTGTCACGGCTGCCGAGGAGCTGGCACAGGTTCGGCGGCCACGTGCACCAGGCATGACAAGCCGTCAGCTGGCTGCTTCCCCCACGCACGGCTGCCACAGCTCAAGCGACTTGGCCTTGAAGCCTCCACACACGGGACAAACTTGGTTGAAAACGTGTAAGTGGCTTGAAAGTGAGTTTGACACAATGAGACGAGAAACAACAATTGCTGACGTCCAACGGCCTTGGAGAACAGTCTGAAAGTAGGGACCACGCATCTTCGCGTGTCAAGGCAGGAGCGAGCCAAGGACCACTGGGCTCTCTCGAGGGCCGGTTGTTCCACGGGCCGGTGTGCTACCGTACCCTTTCCAGGGGCCCCGGCATTACCTAACCAGAGACTAACCACCACACAGGGACAGGACTTCGCTCAGATCTAGGAGATAAATCACCTAAGCCTACGGTGGAAAAGCGTTACTTGTATGCCCCGCTGACGTGAAAGCGAGCGGGCTCGTGCCCTGTCGCCGCAGGCTTGGCCGTGCAGTTGTACATTTCGTAAGCAATAAAACCCCCACGTCCTCCAAACAAATTTTTCCACATCTCTGAGACATTTTGGTTTTAGTCAGTTCACTTTCTTTTGTCTTTCATGAGCAATTCTTCTCTTCTTCCTCTTCCATGACTCATTTTTCAAAGTTTCCAACAACAACAAGAGGAAATAATTTATCCATGTCTCCAGAAGCTCTCATTATTCTTGAAAAATCTTTCAACTTCCAAACACTCGCTGCTAGACAAACAGCACAGAGGCACAGCTCCAGGCTCCCACAACACCCGACAACCTCAGCCACCCAATTAGGATGTTTTGTGCCTTGTTCCCAAATGAAGCATCGTTCAAGCCTCTCCAGGGCGCGTGTGCAAGACTGCCACGCTCACGGCAGAGCGCCTTCGGTAAAGCCATGGCACAGGAGATGCGCAGGAACGTACGGATGGGACAGCTCTGCACTGCCGTCTGCCACCACTTCCCCCCAGCACATGATGAGAGATAACGACTCCTGTTCTCCAAAGGCCTGGTAGGATCCGCACTCGTGCCTGATTACTTCCGAGGAACTTACGGCTGCAGAGAACTGGGACGGCATTCATGCACTCTCACAGTCCAGTTCTCAGCAAGCTCTTGATGTTGGGGTGAAAGACAGTTTTTTAACCCATTTCAGTGCCCAGGAGAGTTAAAGAGTTCCTCAGAGGGAAAGCTGTAACGGTCAGAGCCCAAGGGCTACAAGAGACAGGGAAGCACCACAAGCTCAGAGGGCAAGAGGCTCCCGATGACTCCCAGCTTTGCCCGGTGCTGTGGAGAACGCTCTGGAGTCAGCGCCCACGGCACAGGGGGGCTCGAGCCAAAGAGGCCATGGAGACAGCGAGCGCCAGGAGATGCTCGGCAGCCTCAGGTGGGACGCTGCTCTCACGCACACAACCCTCATCAGAGCCAGCGAGCCCTCGGATCCCTGCTCGGTGGATCACTAAAATAAGGCTAGCAGGTGGTACTCGTGACTAAGTCATTTCATTTGTTAGGAAAGAAAAAAATCAGTCTGCTTTTCCCAAACGAGGACCTGGTCACAGTGCCTTTGATGTCTCACAGCCAGATCACAGCAGTCGGTTGTGTCTAAAGGCACACCGAAAAATGATTAAACCAGCCATGAATGCTTATTTCAGCAGTTAGAAGAGAGGAGGTCTGGAAGGTTCTAGAGCAGCCTCCTCACCAGAACGGCCAGAGGAAAGCGCCAGTGGTTTTACAGGTGGAGGGTGGTCAGTTCACCGGCGAGCGTAAAGCTGTGCAGGGCCAAGGTGTTGACCTGCCGACCACGAGCCTCCATCAGGGAACTACTGGAGAGAGTCCAGCGGAGGGCCACAAAGTTGATTAGGGGAGTGGAGCATCTCTCGTATGAGGAAAGGCTGAGAGAGCTGGGTCTGTTCAGCCTGGAAAAGAGAAGGCTGAGAGGAGATCTGATCAATGCTCACAAATATCTAAAGGGTGG
>VZSC01010574.1:0-20302 GCA_013398225.1 Steatornis caripensis
CTAGAAAGTTAAATACAGAGGCGGCAAAATGAGGGCCTCGGGTGGCCATCGCGCAGCCCTCTGCAGCCTTTATGCACCGTCCTCCTTGGGATCTTGCGGGGAACCGCTTTACTACCTATGGAAGTTTTCCACGCTGCCAGAAACAGATGCATAGGATTAGAGGAATACTCAGTTCCTCTTGTGCCCAGTCTTTCCCATGGAAGGGCAGCGACAGAAGCACGCCGACCTCTCAGGGCAAGGACCATAACGGTACCCCGGGGCGAAGCCTAAAACATCAGCGTGCCCTTATCCCACCAAGGGACAGGACTGGCTTATAGGCCCGGCAAAAACAAATGAAAAGAAGAAAAGGAAGGAAGAAAGGGGAGGAAAGAGACAGCTGTGCTGGCGGAGATGTGGTGGCTGCACCCAGCGCCTTGTGCCTGGGAGGTGCGTGTCGGGCGAAGCAACAAAAGCACGTAGCAGGAGATGGTGTCGAACCCACCCGCAACGAGTCGCCCTGGCTGTGAGGAGGGTGCCGGCCACAAGCCTTTGAGTGAAAAGCTGTTTCCAAGATGCAATTGCCTCTGGCACCTTCTGTGGGATGGACGGGTGTTTAGAGGGTGCCTGTAATTCAATTGCCTCCAAAGGATGAAAGAGGCTTTCTTCCTCTTTCAAAAAAAAGAAAATAAAGGGGGGGTGGGGGGGGAAAAGAGAGAAAAGCAGAAAAGCATCCAGGTAACAGCTTCTTTTGGGAACAGAGTTCTCCGAAACGTAGGTGGTAGGACAAATACGTTTCTGGAGAAGCTATATGGAGAACGTGGCCATGATGAGCTTCCATCCAAAACACGCCTTATTGCTGTTGGGCTAGGAGGCTAATTGCAAGTCCAAAGAAAAGAAAAAAAAACCTCAGTGGAACAGAGCTTTAAAGACGGTAACTTCCAAATGCTATTTGGACACTGGCAAGCACATGCTCCGTTTCAAACTTGAGGAGAAGAGAAAACAAACATGCCACTACTGGGAACACACTGGAGGTCTTTAGCTGAGGACGCGGAGAGGAAGCTCCGTCGCCGGCCCGCACAAACACACGCACAAGCTCACTCAGTTGGATCAGTCACGCAGAACAGCAGGAAACGCGAAGTGCTTCCGGAGGCCGATGCCAGCCTCGTGTCTCCAGTGACTTGCCCCATCACATATCCCGCAGCTATTCCAGGGCACGGCAATTGCCATCCAGGAGAGCCAGCGAGCAAGTCCCCTGCCAGGGAGGAGCTGCGGCACCTCTGCGAGCTGAACATCGCCGTCGCGGGGCAAGGCGTGCGCATCGTACTTCGTGCATCTCCTCCTAGTCGGCGGCAAGCATCCAAGAAACGTCACGCTTCAGGCACTGCTGAGGAAGCCGCGCTGCGCTTACCCACGGTGTAAATGAGGGATTCGTGATACTGAATACTTATTATATAAACCCACGATGTGCTCAGAAAACCCCACCACGACCTGAGATGAGCAGAGTGAAGGAGGAGATCAGCGAACCGGACCCGCTTTCTTTCGGCTTGGTTTGAGAAAGCCAGAAGGGAGGTGAACTTAACAGCAAGCCCGGATTTCTGCAAGGACACAAGGGACCAGCACGGCCACCCACTCCCCCTTGAGCAACGCCCAACACGTTCCCCGTTCCGTGCTAACCATCAGCCGGAGGCTGAGCTTTGCTGAAAACTTATTCCACTCCTCCTGCCAGGTCCCACTGCTGCATCCCTCTCTGCGAAGGGCATAACTGCACCATCCTGCCAGCAGCACCCAGCACCCTTTGGTCTCTCCTGAGAGCTGGTTTTGGGTGAAGAACAGTGGGCTCAAAGGTCGTATACGGGCAACAGCTTCCCCAAAGGGTTTACGCATCCTTAATCCATCAGCAGGATTTGGTAGGAGGCTGACCGCCTGCGTGTAATTAGAACTGCGAGGGCACCTCTCTGCCAGGCCATTTTATTTCCCTATGTTTTTTATAGCCCCACTGGCAAAGCGACAGCTTCGCAACGGTGAATGTATTCAGCTGTGGGAGGGAGGGCAGAGCGGGTGTCTCCATTTCACAGCGGGGGCAGAGGAAAAGGAGGGAAGCCGCCGGGGAAACGTGGGGCGAAACAGAAAATGCACTTGGATCCCCCGAAGTGTAAAAAGCCGCTCTGCTGAAACAAGGGGTAATTTCGTTCGTGAAGGCCAGCTACCATTAACCGGCAATCAAACACTTCGAGTTTGTTGCTTGCCAGGCCCTGGTACAGAGGAAGCCACGGAAAACGCTGTGCAGTGGTGATGGCGGTGGGATCGCCGTAGCCCCGGGTACGCGAGCCGGGGTATACGCCTCTCCACACGCACCAGTGGTCACCAGCGCCTTGACCCTGCCAACAGCCATTCCTCCCAAGCCCAAACTCACCTCTGGCTGTTCTCAGCGGTTTTGGGTTTCTTTTCCACAAGCATTGGAACACAACGGGTAACAGCGCTGCTGCTCTGCAGGGCACCCAACGCAGAGCCTTTGCAAGGGCTCCTCAAGCAAATTCGCACACAGGGACGCTGCGTGACGTCAACAGAGAAAGAGAAGGAAAAGGTACAATTTATAGATGCTTTACTCCCATAGACGGTTGGTTCCCAGGACATCCCTGAAGGAAAAAACCTTTCTGTGCTTTCTGACAGTAACAGATGTGAAAATCCAGGGCCTGCCTCTGATGAGCACACAGGCAACTCATGTGCCGTGAGGCGGACAGGGAGCAAGATAAAAGAAGGGAGAAGCAGACCCTTGACGGTCAGCAGCATCAGAGACTTCTTTTGAGGACAGGGGCGGGTGGGAACGCTGCCTCCTCGCCTCTGCCGCCACCGCCCGGGCCACGCACAGCCCTGCAGGACCGCACTGCAGATCGTCAGGGTCTTCGCTTGCCCCTTCCGTGCAGCTCCGTGTGGAGACACCGCTCCTGGCACCTTTACCCCTACCACCTCTCCAGGGGACAGACATGAGGAGCCATGGCAGTTCGGTCAAATTTGGTCACCTGAAGGTGACACAGAAAGGTGACGCTCCGCGTAAAGCCAGAGAGCGCTTCCAGGGACCTGCCGTGCTTCTGCAGAGATGGATGGGGGAGGGCAGAACAAATTTAAGAAGCAGTTAATTCAGCGTTGCCACGCACAACACGCGTGTTCCGAGACACGTGACGGAGAGCAGCAGTTTCCTCCTCGCCCACCAGCTCTCAACAGCAGCGCCGAGCCCGGCTCCCGCGTACACGACGCTTCCCACTCGCCTGCTCCAGGGGAACACAGATCCGAGGCTGCTGTGCTAAAATAAAATAGAATGGTAGGTGACTGACTGATCCTGCCTATAATACAAATTACTTGCTAGAGATCAGCAAGAGATTTTATTTCCTAAAAACATTCACAGCCATCCTAGGAAGGGTAATTCCCATTCGTCAACTTGAGTTTTTCCTGGCAGTACCTTCTAATCTCTTGGCACCGGTTTGCGAGTTAAAGCAAACAGATGTGTACGCTTGCAAATCGAACTCCCGCACGCGAGTCAGGTGTGAGAGCTGATCAAACGCTCCCTGACTGCATTTTGATGACAAATTAAGTTTTGATTAATTCTTTTAAGGGATCAATTTCCCCAGAAGATATCAACCATTCATCAAAAATTTGGGAACAAATCTGTCTAATTTTTGCTCCGTCGCGTTTCGTTCTCTCCAGAAGAAAAATNATCGAACTCCCGCACGCGAGTCAGGTGTGAGAGCTGATCAAACGCTCCCTGACTGCATTTTGATGACAAATTAAGTTTTGATTAATTCTTTTAAGGGATCAATTTCCCCAGAAGATATCAACCATTCATCAAAAATTTGGGAACAAATCTGTCTAATTTTTGCTCCGTCGCGTTTCGCTCTCTCCAGAAGAAAAATCCAAGTTTTCCCTCGGGCAAAACCCTTCTTCTTTCAGCTCCAGCACAGCATCAGCTGCGTATGCCATCGCTAAACCGCGCTTTATGAAGCTAGAGGGATCATAACAAATCTAACAGAAGCAGCAGCATAAAACTGACTTTTTTTTCCTCAATCGCCTCTTTTACCTGAGCACTCCCACAAACGTTTTCTGCTCACCTCGTGACAATACATCCACCTTAACGGCAAAGCTTGCGTGCTACATACAACGCATCTTTTCAGCGACTGCCAGGTACCCCGTGAGAACTTTCCACCTTCTGCTGCCCACATAAACCTGGCCGTAGCCTGACGGATGGGGCGAGGAGGGCAGGTCTAGACCGGCTGCCTAGATCGCGTCCCTGCCCTCGGCCATGGCAGCAGAGCCCAGCACCAGCTGATTTACGAGATCAGCTGCCCGGATCTCTCCGCGCTGCTCCGCCGCCTCCACTCCCCGGGCCGGCACGGGGCAGCAGCGCTCTGCCCGGTCACGCTCACGCACCGGTGAGGATATTGGGCTCTGGGTTTCCCTCCTAGCAGCACCTCCGGTACAAGCTACGCTACCAAGACTACATCAGGTGTGGGTGGTTGGAGGGGCCACGCGGCACAGTGTCATCAGTCCACATCGTCCACGTCCAGACCCGCGCAGGATTAGGGACGCGCCACAGCGTGTGCACAAACTCCTTCTCCTCACCGACTTCACTATTTTCTCCGCCGGACAACCCAGCCAAGCGTAGTTTTCTGTGGCGGGGGAGGAGGATGTTGTGTAAAGCCCAGAACCCCAGGGGAGCCTTTGAATTCCCTATCAGCAGCCAAGTCCTTTGGACAAGCTTCTCCGCACGCAAAGCTGCTGGGACAGCCGAGGGTGTTTGTCAGCAGGATTTCCCTCCCCGTAATTTAAGGCAGGCGGGTGCTTAGGGAGGCTGCAGCCTGCCTTCCTACAACAAAAATCCCATCACAACGCTCTAGCAACTGGCCAACTTGTTAACACCCAGGTACATGGGGGCTGTGCAAGCAGTCACATACTCAGGCGCTACAAAATAGTTGCTAAACTATGGACAAAAAAAAAACCCAGAAGAGACAACCAAAGAGTCTGGGAGAGCAGGAGGTGAGCTGCAGTTTCCCATCTCCTGGCTCCCCCCTCCCAAGGCCATCGGCAGCGTGAAACAGGAGCCAGATACCATGCCTGGAAGGAGGATCCTCTTGTCCTCCTGCTCCAAGAAGCGACGCTTTAAAGCAAGCGCCAAGTAGGCTGCAAACCTGTCTGAGCAGCTGGAGGGCCCTCGGGCAGAGCTCCTCCTTTCTAGCTGTCACCATCAGCTACAGTTCATCATCGCTGGGGCCGTCCTGGGTCGGAGGCGCAGACTCACAGGTTCGGTGGCAATCCTGGCTGGAGATGCCCTCATTTGTCCACAGGGTTTTTTTTTTTGAAGAACATAGCAGGGACTGTGTTTGTGTCGGTGCCGTGCAAATGTTGGCTCGTTGCAAAAACGAGCTCAAAAAGGACTCCTTGATCCCATAGCTTGACAGCCTTCATCTCCAGGGCTATGGAAATCCCTCCAGGACTTCAAAAATATTTGGAAGGGGCAACTCTCCAAGACACGGCTTTTGGATTGTGTATGTGTAAACTGCCAGGCCTGTATCTTCTACCCCGTAATCCAAGCAAATGGCTGTTTTACCCAAGGTATTTTCTTTCCTCCACTTAAAGAAGTCATTAAAACAAACAAAAAAAATCTTAAATTGATGATTTTACGTCACCTGATCTGTCCAGCAGCGAGCTGCCTTACACTCCTGCTCACTGGCCAACACCTTGGACCTCAATTTCCCTTTCTACTTTATTTGGAGCCACCAAAGGGAAAGTGGACGGTACGAAACCTGAATCCAAAAAGCCATGGGACCGCTTTAGAAATACCAGCAACCGGTAATTTCCCTTCTCCCCAAGGTTCACCTCCTCTACAGATCCATCTCGTGGAGGCTTCAGAGCCAGAGGGGGAGCAGTGAAAAACGGAAGAGCAAGACAGGTCTATATTTCAAACATGCTTATCTAGCATTGAACAAATCCAGATGCGAAGATACACGTTTTTGCCTGAACGGGGACTTCAGGATTTGGCCAATACCGCTTTCTTCGAGAATATCAGAGGAATTGAGTCTTTAGGAAAGCTGGGCAGTTCCCCCCTTAAATCAGTTATCGCTGCAATCCAGAAACAGCTGAGACATGCAAGTCGCGTCACAGCTGACATCCTAAGGACTCAACACTCCATAAAAATGCAGAAGCCGGCTAAGTTTTGCCAGGCCAGGTGATGGAAATAATTTAGTCAACTTACAAGGAAAAAAAAAAAAAAATCTTCTGATCAGCTACAAGCCGGCGTAGGCAGCATCATACAACCCAACACCAGAAAGAAAGGTAAGGGTGGAAAAACGCATCTAGAAGGCCCAGAGACCAAATGCATTTAGAGGATAAACCTAACCCTCGCTGAGAGAGGAGGAATGCACCCACAGCCGCTGTATTTTTTACAGGCAGAGACTCGTCTAAAGCAGAATCAAAGGAGCCTACAGAAAGATAATTTTTCTTCCCTTCACTATTATTTAGAGCACCGGAAGAAAGATAACAATACTTCACCGCTGGCACACAGAAGGAGGACTGCAGCTTTATAGCACTTTTTGCCAGCGCCGTTACAGACTGGAAACTTTCCTATACCAAAAAAACTGGGGAGCCATCAAACATTTTGCATGGGATCCATTTCAAACGCAGCAACCCTGGAAGGACCAGCATGTGGAAGATCCTCCTGTAACACTCAAATCGCTCCTGCCTTTCTGCCAAGATACCTGGATGGTCAGCTGCAACTGCCAAACCACCTGTGGCCAAAGATACACGTGCTCCACGTGTACCCAGCACCAGCGGGTGCAGACCCGAGGGTGCATTTAAAGCCGTCATCTGCTGTCAACCAGGACAGGAGCGCCCCAGAAACCGAGCCTGGGGTCTCAGCCCTATCGCAGGCTTTCTGTGTGCCGGGGGAGGTCAGACGATTAACGCGTTTCAATGCAGCGAGGCGGTTTTGAAAACCCATTAGTTGTCTGGCTGCACTTCCCAGCGCCTTTTGAAACTGGGGCACTGGGTCGTCTGCGCTTTGTCCTCCAGGAACAGGGAAAACACGTGCCTCTGTGAAAGAAGGACACACCACTGGAAACGGCTCTAAACACCTCTTACAATGCTCAGATACTGCCAAAACGGGGCTGCTTCCGTTGCTCATGGCTGGCACGAGCCGTGAGCGCCATCACCTCTCCCCGGGTCCAAGACGAGCTGCTTCCCCCCGCCTGCTCCCCTCCATGGCGCCTGCTCTTGTTTACACTGCGATTGCCCTCGTCCTTCGTGCAGAGGGGCCCCGAGGTTCTGTTGACGTGTACAAAGCAGACGAGAGCGAACCCGTGGTCAGAGCCCAGGAACTGCCAAATGATGAGCCAGGAGCCCTCGCGCAGGACCACAACAGCATCAGGTATGAGAGCGTTTGCAATACTGGAGGAGCCTCGGCATTCAGCTGGGCATTTATCATATACCCTACAGATGCTTATAACTGTGCAATCACCCAGACTTTCAGTGAGGGCAAGGCCGAGGTCCACGAGGCATTTTTTCGAGTGGTTATGCTGTTCGGATGGGAGGCAATGGGAAATCCCCAAGAAATTTGCAAGAACGCTCATAGGGCTCCTAAGATTGATCGCACGCACGCAACGCAACCGAGATGCTTAAAAACGGAACGTTCTTTGTGCGATTACCCAACGAAGGTAGAAGGGAGAATATTAATTACAGGAAGAGACTGGGTTCTGCTTTTATTCTGGTAAAAGTGAGACCTGGGTAACTGATTTACTTAATTTTTTCTTTATTCCTTGGAAGCACAAATAACACACAGTTTGGCTGGATGTGAACCGCAGCCTCGGAACGCTCCCAAAGCTCAAGCTCAAGGTGAGGAATGACTCCTTTGGTCGCGTCTGCCTCGACGATCTGCGTTAGCACCGGCTGGTAAAAATTCACTTTGCCTGCTCTGAGCACGGGACACTGCATGCGGCACCGTTCAGAGGGACATCTACCAGGAGACCGAAAATCTCCCCATCTCCTTCCTAGTTTGCTGGAGTGGAAGTCAGGGGTCAGAAAAGTCAGTCTTCTATCTACAAGGAGGACACGTTTCATGGAAGTTGACAAAATACATACAACCTCTCAGAAATTCAAATGCAAGAGACTTTTCTTCGTGGCCCAAGGGAAACTTAGAGCCTCAACGATTGCAATCGGTGCCAGAGCAGGAAGCTTTGCTATTCTGACGATGGGGACGCAGAGCAGTGCAGAGCTGAGCACACATCCCTGGGACACGGGAGCGCTTCGTACCAGGGCTCTGCTGTCTGCAAAACAGCCTCCGATCCCCGTGATCTGCGCCGCAATCCTAACCCAGCCCTCGCCTACCGCAGGGTGGGGATAAATTCAACCCTAAGCTGGACATGCACGCTCTCATCCCCACCCCAGCTGTCCTTCCAAAGCCGACAGCATTGCTGCACCTCTGCTCTCTCCAGCAGATGCTCAGCACAGGGCTCATCTTGAGCCGTGCCAACAGATGAGCCCCAGCGTCCTGTGTGGGACGGCTGAGCCTCCTACCAGCCAGGACACGGAGTTTGAGAGCCCAGTGTTCTTAAACTTTTGTTTACGACCCAAGCCTTATCAGCAGCACAAAAAGCTCCAGTCGTCCTTGAGAGGAGCTGGTGGTGCCCCTGCCAGGAGAACAGCCTCTGCCCCGTAAGCCTGTCCCTTTCAAAGCATCCTCACCCAGACGCTCCTCCTCCCAGGTGGGAAAGTATTTTTGAATCTGCCGGCCAGGAACCTCCGGGTGGATTCTCAGCGTTTCTGCATCACTTTGAGATGGGGCCGGTTGCTTTTTAAGGTGTTTGAAAGGGCTGCGTGTTCTGTCACACCACAACGCGGCACCTCGGTCAGCTCATCCCGGAGGACCCCAGGGAATGCAGATGTGCCGGACTGCACTAGGAACCCATTCAGATGCCGATCACCTCATTGGATCCCAAAATTCAGCTTCTTCTGGTCACCAGAGCAAACTCGCAGAAGCGGGAACACCAGGGCTTGCACTTTCCAACCTGTGCCAGATCCATCCCACGGGGACTCGGGTAAGAGTTTGGCATAAGCAGCCTAGAATGTCGCAAGAAGCTGCGGAAGAGGCGATGACTTTGCTGGGAGAACAAGTATGTCCTGGCTGCTGCTGGCTGCGGCTGTCTAGCTAGCATCTCCCTCTCCCAGGCCTTACTGACTCATCCCACGTATTTCAAATTCCTTTAAAGGTCTCGACAACTGAGACAGTTTTCTGAGATGCTGGGAATCTCCATCACCACCAAGTCAGGAAGAACCGCAAGCATGTCATACCTTAAAAACCCAAACCAGACTTGCTCCTAAAGCATTCCACCAGCATGAGCACGGATTGTCCTCAGACAGAATCAACAGGACAGAGAGGTGATGAGAAAAACAGGGCACAGATGAAATAACATGACTTGCAGTGAACAGGGTCACACCGTGGAGTCACTAGCAGCCTCGGGAATTATCTTCTCCCTTTGCTGCGCGGCTCCTCGTGCTCTTCGCCAGCAAACAGCAAAGCATGCATGCAAAGGAAGGAGATCCGAAGAACGCAGCAACAGCTTGTTTGTGTTTCTGTTCGACTGCAGCTGGATGTTGCTCAGAGGCAAAGCTGATGGGAACTTGATTTATTTATTGGATGATGTACGCGATTCAAAAATATGGCACTGAACCCAGAGTTCTACAAAGTCTGTTTAAAGGCGAACATAAATCAAAAAGCACGGCAGAAAACACAAGATCCATGCGAGCTCTTACTGCACGCCACCTCCACCTGTTACCTTTTCGCTCCCCCCGAACTCAGCAAGAGCCACGGCTGTCCCGCTCTGCAAACTGCTGCTGCCTCGAGCTGCTGCTGGGGCTCAGCCCCATGCATCCATTCGCACGTGCCGGTGGACCCCACATCCTGCAGCCCTTGCACAACCCCACGTTCACGCAAGGCGATGTATGAAACTCAACCTGACTCGCCCCCCGCAGCAATTGCAAACATCAAGGAAAACGGTAACCGATAAACTCATCTTTTTGTTCTCCTAAGGATAATCTCCCACATTGGCTTTTGGCTCCTTCGCATGGTGCAGGAGTGCTGGGTTCTGCTTAGGCTCACCCCAATGGGTGCGTTAAACCAGGAAAAGGAAAAGCCCCTTCAGAAGCTTTACTACTGACGTCTATTTATACTTTACATCAACAAATTTATTCATTTTTAATAACATTGTCATCTCATCTATGTAAAATATGTATTAAAATTAAAACCCATACAGTTTGGGTCTGTCACTGTAGGTTAAGTAAACATCACTTCAATTTGCCATTAGTCCTATAGTGAACGCTCGAATTGTTGACATTATTCAGCCAACCCATTTTTTATTAAAAAAAAAAAGAGAACCTACAGCAGAATAACACAATGCATGCTCAGAATATGTGACCAGGCCATGAGCTTTCCTCACTTGCAAGGGTTAACGCAGAAAATTGCATGCCTATCCCAACAAACCCATGCCGTTTGTAGAACTACGAGCAACTTGGATGCGACACCCAACCTGCTGCAGCTGGTCTTTCACCTGAAGAGGGCTGTCTCGGTTCTGGGCATCCGCCAATTTGTTGCCAAGAAATACAAGCAACCCAGAGTCCAAAACTAAGTTTGGCCTAGCTGGTTGGAAGATACAGTCCTACAAAACAATCACACGACTGGATCAGGGTCTGAAGCAGACGAAGGATGTGCTAGAAGATGCAGTTCACCTCTTCCCCTCAGCTGTGCAAACTGATCGTCCCCCGATGGTTTTGTTGGCTGCACAAGGTTATTAAGAAGAACAGGCACGTGACAGCACCTTGCCACACCGCCACAGGCACTCACCTGTGTAACCTCGACTCAACAACCAACCGAGACGTCGGACACGATGATCTGGGGACAGGATTATGGCAGCATTGTGTGGAAAGGGCAGTAGGAAGTTCATAAGACTAACCACCTTAAGTACCATATGCACAGACAATAAATAGCCTCTCCAAAGCAAAACATTACTCCAACTTTTTACCTATGACGGAGGGGGGAGTCCTTCTCCTCCTGCCAAGGCTGAAATTTAAGACTAATCATGGATTAAGCTACAGAAGGAAATTCTTTGTCCCTACAAGGTTTAAATCTGTGTGAACCTACAGCGGTTCCACGACAGCACAAAAGCAAGCCCTGTCCATCATTTCCTTCCAGAGAATGCCCGAAGCAGCAAGTCAAGTCTTGCTCCCTATGAACATGCTGGAAACATAATAAATATTATTAAATTCCATCAGACACTACAAACGTGAAAGCCTCGTCTGGGCAAGGTGGTAATTTCTGACACAGGGATGACTGATTTCCAGCAGAGTTAGGAATGTGATGCTTGCTTAATAGAAGTAAAATACATGTATTCAAGTCTTCCTTCTCGCCAGGAAACCACAACACCTACGGCTCTGTCTCAGTGCGATAACTGCAGAGACGATGAGCTACCGAACAAGGGCTCCTCAGCGGTAAGGCACTAAGTAGGTCCTGACCTGCACTGCTCACACCCAAGTACACATCGCCGCAACGTGGCAGATGAGCCCTGGCAACTGTACACCTACAAAAAGCGGAGCAGAAAAAATTGTCCACAAAAATACACCGTGCATAACGACGCTAACACGCCAGAGGACCCTGCTTTGGTTAACTCCTGTGTTTGTGCTGAAAAACACCGGCGTGTGCTTGCACAGAGGCAGATTTTACTACCTGCTTGGTTATCCTTTTGTGCTTTCGCATCATTGCCCGGACCTTCAGGCAGAGATTGCTGGAAAAGCTCCATGGTCAGCAAAGTCAACATCAAGAGCAGAGTGCCAAGTTATGACGAAGAAGGGGGTGTTGGAGATTGCGATCCCTGCCGTTCCCAGTGCCGTGGCACACAGCTTGCTCAGCATCCTCTGCTATGAGTTGTTCTTATCTTGCTCCTTCTTGGCCGGCTCTCCCCGACAGCAGTACCGAAAGCACAAATCCCTCTCCGAGGATGAAGCTGGTGAAGTTCCATAACTGAACACGACATCAGGACTCCCACACGCTCCCCGGAGGCCAGCCCAGCCCAGCCCTTCCGCTTTTATGCGCCACTTCCACGAGTCTAAGGTTTCTAAGAACAGGCCCCAGATGCTTGGAGGCTCAGGATGCAGCTAAAACAGCTCGTGTGGCCTTTAGCCTGGAAAGGCCGTGAAGGACAGGAGAAACCAAGCTGAGGTTATTTAACATCAAGCACACGAGCCTCCCACTTCAGCCGAGCTCGGGGAACGCAGCTGCGGGGAAGCAACATGGGGGTTAAGGGCCCTTCCCTGCTCTGCAGCGAAGCTCTGGGAAGGGAGATGCAAACGTGGAAAGCCTGCCGGTGTGGGCTTCGGCTAGCCAGCTCCTGCAGCCAGAGGTTAGGGCCAGGGACAAAGTCACTAACTAAGGTCCCGTCTTCTACTTGGCCAAGAATGTGCTGTGCGTCCTTCGCCAACGAAGTGCTCTGTCTCATCTGAGTCACAGAGATAGCGGAGATGAAAGACTGCGTGCATGGAAAGAACTTACTATTAGCTCGGTTCACAGGTTGGCAGGAAGAAACGCGGGTCCTACCCTGGGTAGGGCAGAGGGTACGTGTGTACAGCCTGCTCTGTGTATTTTTTTGGTCTGTAATCGCTCCCTGCTGTCATTAACACTGTACATCCTACCTGAGGCTTGCCTGGTGTCTGGAGCCCAGCCACAGCCTCCTTGTTGTATACGCGAGGTTTTCCCCGCTGTTCTCGATGGCTCAGCAAACTGAGCTGCCTGTCCCAGGAGCGTGTTATTCTCTGGGGAAAGGGATTCATCCGGTATTAAACTGCAAACTGGAAACTTGGTCGTATTTGCAGGTTTGGTTGTTGGGATACTAACTGGAGGTTGCTAGAAAAGCTTCTGGAGAGACGTTTGCAAAGAGAAGGAGGGATGGGGTTTTGAGCCAAGCAGGAGCGCATTACACCAGAGGCAGGCAGGGGTGAGATGCAAACCACACGCTTGTGACCTGCCTTTACCTCAGTTTTAAGCATCAGGTCTCAAACAGAGCGCGCAGCAGGCATTATCTGAGTTAGCTACATCAGGAGCTCTCTGCCTTCCCTGGAC
Organism: Steatornis caripensis; assembly: GCA_013398225.1. Lineage (NCBI taxonomy): Eukaryota > Metazoa > Chordata > Aves > Caprimulgiformes > Steatornithidae > Steatornis > Steatornis caripensis. The sequence goes on from VZSC01010574.1 coordinate 13,130, forward strand.
CATGACTGACCGAACATGGGTACGTGCCATTGCTCCTGCCTCCGAGCCGGGTGACACGTTTCACCGTGTCAGAGTACAGAGCTCACTCACAAACACGGAAAACACCCACGTTCATCAACAGTACCTTTGCCTACAGGAACAAATCCGTTCCCATACAAACACCTGAGCAGAAAAGGGCAAAATATTTTTAAGAGTTAAAATAGCTCTTAAAAAACACACACGAACGACCCCTGCCCCAGTGCATCCCCGGCAGGCTCCATCACACAGACCTTTGGAGTCGCCTTTCCCTTGGGATTCCCTTGGTCGGGCACGGTAAGCTCCTCCACAAGCCCCATTGCCCTTTGCAGTTAGGTGGTGGTTAGGGACAAAGCTTCCCCAAACACAAACCAGCCTGGCTACTTCTATTCTTTTAACAGGCACCAGAAAATGGATTGGGTGGAAAAGGTTTGAAACACAAACAACCCTCAGGTATCCTAAGCCGCGGCGTGTTCGTCATCGCAGACAGATATACCAAGGTTAAACGTACCGTGAGAACCACACAGAGCTTTGTGGAAGATCTGAACACCTCCAGCACGGGAGCAGCGTGAAAGAGCAGAAGGAAGAGATGGAGAAATGAAACGACCCGGAAACAGAGGTTTTTCTGGGTTCTCTTCCAGGAACAAGACTAGGGACACACACACAATTTTTTTTTTTTTTTCAAATTAATATATCTAGACTTTGATTAAACTAATGCCAGGTAATTGTAGCCCTTCAGCTACCATCTCTCGGAAAGCACGGCGATCCTTCTTTCTAGATTTCCTCCACTGGCCCAGCAGCAGGTTGCTGTTAGCTTGTCCTGGGCTACATCAGCAGAGGCTAAAAATAATTATCCTTAAAGGAAATCCAAACACTGCAATCTCCTCTTTCACTCACTACCTAATTAATAGTTTCCAGGTCACCCTGGCTTTCTGAGAACATCTGTTTGTTTTCACTACATTCAAGAAAAGTCAAGGCTGGCCTGAAAGGGGAATACGAAAGCGCGTTTCGTGTTTGCACAGTCTCCCTTCCACAGACGTATGCGGATGTCGAGGCCTTTGAGTAAAAAGAGTGCATCCACAAAGGCGGATTCACGACTGCAAATCGACAGCACACGCGTCCGCAGTTCAGAGATAGCTATCGATGCCTGCAGTCACTAGGAACAGGGCGATCACCCGTGGGTGTTTTTAGGAGCATTTTTGCAAAAATACAGAAATAAATGCGATTAAAAAGACGCCAACGAGTTACCTTAAAGTCTTCGGCGGCATCCTATGAGGAAGCTGCAGTCAGGCACATTTTTGGCTTTTGGTTTCTACACGTGGGCGAGACTTGAGTCAGCACACGCCTACGCAGAAAAGGTCCTTTCTTTTTCTTTCTTTTTGCCTAAGAGAGGTTTGCACGCATCCAGCCCTCACATTTGTGGCAGGACAGGGCACACTCATCTTGCTTTGTACAGACTCGGCAAGAGGCAGACCACCGGGTGGCTCCAAGCTGGCGTTACTCCTACGCAGAAACATCACTGCGACGCAGCGCCCCAGCTCCCCTCCGCTCCCCATCTGCACAAAACAACAGGCAAAGCGAGGAGATGCAACCGCAGGCAAGAGTATTGGAGGTACGCGGCAAGCGAGACACGCTGGAATGGGATAACTGATGGGCTGTTAATAAAGATGGAAAATCATGGACAAACTGCTCCAGACAGAAAAGGCTGGAGAAGCAAGGAGGAGTCAACAGCATGAGGACGAGCAGAAGGAAGCATGGGGAGATACAGCACCCAATGGGAGTTTCCAAATGAAGAGCAATGGGTAATAAAATAAATGGTGGCAGGGAAAGAGCTGGAAGATGGAGGAGATACGACTGTTCTGGCTTTCCATACATCCAGGGACAGAACCCGGCACCAGGAGCTCCCCCGGAGTCTGTCAGCACCTTCAACCCAGTCATCACTTCACAGCACAGCCCTGGTGCAGCTCCCAAGCTGTAACACAAACAACACGGCTCCGCGGCTCAGATCCCAGCTCATCCCCAACCGTGGCCAAGGATGCGCATTCCTGCGCGCTGCGTGCCAGAAGGCTGCGCGCTGGCTGCGTTGCGAAGCGCTGACAGAAATTAAGCAATCACTCATTATTCTTCGTTGTCAGAGAGCTGTTCCACCCAAGAACACCAAGTCCTTGGGTGACAGGCACTGGAAGAACCTTTACCAGCTTCTCAGGCAACATCAGCTGCGCAAGTACTTGCAGACAAGCAGAAACGACCGAGCTTCGTGTGTCCCACCGCACCTTGCACCCGCACGCCCCGGGGACGGTGGGTTTGCCCGCACCCTCCCTGCACACGGGTAAAGCCAGCATTGCAGTCCAGTCTGTTACTGGCACTCACTTGGGCTACGTCATTCCCTCCTCCCTGCAGGAACTTTTTCAAGCAACAGGAGCAAACAGACAAAATCAAAACACAAGCTCAACTGCACGGCTTTGCTGTTTCTCCAGAGCCGCTGACCGCTGCTTACAGGTCAACACGTGGGCTACCCCATCCTTCCCTGCCCCACAGTTCCTCCTGCACTGGGATGGTGGAGGAGTTGTAAGAATAAATTTAGGATTGCAAGAATAGTCCTGCTTAAGCTCACGATGATATCGCAAGGGGTAGGCGCATCCCAGGAGTAATTAGCAGGGTGCTCTCCACAGGGCTGAACGTTAGTTTTAACATCATTCTCTTTTTACTTTACTAAGTAGACAGTACAACCAAGACTCGTATTTAACCTTTTTTATCCTCAGCTCTACGCTTTATCATCACCCCCAAGACACACCAGTGCCTGGCTCTGATTTTTCTGCCCCGCTGTTCAAGACATGGAAAAACAAGCGTGGTATCACACAGAGCGGTGTCACTGGTATTTGCTCCGTTTCAAGAACAGCTGTAATTTAAAAGCCAAACCCAACGTGCCGTTCTGTTTACCGTGGGCAGATGGAACAACCCGCGGCGCCTGGAGCAGGCCGTGGGACAGCACGCGTGGTGGGTGCGCGGAGGCAGGCTTCCACGATGGGTGCTGTGAACTGCAGCGCAACTTGGGTACTAGTTGGCTACGGGGCCGTTTACTCGGCTGTACTAATTTTCCACAGATTTTCTGAAGTATCGGATAGTAGCATTAACCAACAACGCAGCAACCCACCAAAACCGTGAAATCTTGAACTGAACAGTTTTCCCTAGCACTGGTGAGACCACAGCTGAGCCTTATGCTTTCAATTCCAGCCCAGCCCATACAGTCAGCATTCAGTGTTGTGGAGCACCCTTGCGTCCTAACCACACTGCCCAAACCACAGCAGGGATCCTCTTCGACCACAAAAATTACTGTATCTTGGAAAATAAAGAGATCTTGCGAACAGGTTCAAACAGCTTAAACCATTGTCCTAAAGCGCAGTAAGTTGTACGGTTCATAAAAGCACACCCTGACCTTAACGCGCTCACTGCTGGCTTGCACCACAGTTAACTGAGGTCTGAATCTGCCCTTCTCACATTTTAAGAGCCTCTAACCTGTGCGCGCTCAAGTCGAGAGCAAAGTGACCGTGGACCTCAATTAGCAAAGGGTGGGGTCTCGTCCGGGGGCCACCGCTCTTGGGAACAGGGCACAAGGGAATGAGCATCCGGGAAGTGCCACTTCCCAAGATCAAAGCATTCATGAAACACTAATTCATTCTCACGATGAGAAACCATGGCTGAGAAAGCACCCACGATGCGGAGACTGGCACTTGCAGCTCGCAATCAGGCAAAGAACCAGAGAGATCCACTGGCTCGCTCCACGGGTGAAAGAAGGTTGTATTTTCACCAGGAGTGAAAAGCTCCCGATTCGCGTCCCCTCCTCGGCAAAGGGAAAACAAAAATAATCCTTTAAGTTCAGGTCAACCGAAACGCAAGACCAATCCCTTCGTTTTGGTTTGGTAGCCTGGATAATTTTTCCCTTTTGCAAAAACGATTACAAGGCAGGCAAGTTATGAAAGGAAATGTTACTTCAAAATGGAAGAACATGAATATTTAGTTCCAAAAACATTGAAACAAAACATAGCTGCCCTTTACAAAAAAATCGCCCACTGGTGCCAATTCAGTAAATACTTTCAGTCAACCCCAAAATTGCATTTCTCGGCAAATAAGCTATTCATCCTGAAAAAGGTTGCCCAGATCTACTCAGACTCCAAAAATACAAAGCGCTCCACTGTTTGAGCTCAGAGCAAATCTCCACCACCGCAACCATGCTCATGACTTGGATCGTCTCCGAACGTTCCCAAGCTGTTACGTGGAAACATATTTTTAACAAGAAATTCGATAAAAGTGATTTCTTGGTGCTAAGTTTTGTTCTTAGGTGGAAAACAAGAGAAGTGATGGTATTTTGCTCCCTTATTCAGGAAAAAAGGGGTGTGGGAGACAGGAATTTTCCCAGGCACCCACGCCAGGCGCTTAAACAGGTTAGATGATCCACGTAAGCAGAGACACCGGTTCTGAAAATGCATGACCCCATTACCTGGCAGTTAAGATTTCTATACTGTCCTCCGCTTTGCCAGCCCATTTTGTGGGCTTTCGTAGTGGAAAGAACTGAGGGATTTTTATAGCAGTGGCTAAAGAGAAACAGGCCCCAGTAGATGCTAATGGCAGAACCATAGTCCCACTTGGGTTTGGTTTGTTATGTTTTTTTTAATAGTGTTGACAGCAAAATCCTTTCATCTTCTGGGAAAACAGCAAACGGTCTCTAAATAAAAGAGCAAACTCATGACCCCACCAACTCACGTCCTCCAAACCAGGCATCTCGGCTCCCTGCAAGTCGAGGCTTTTCCTCTGTTCCCAGCACCGCTTCTGCTCCGGCAGAGTCCAAGAAGAGAGGAACCAGCACCCAAACTTCCCTTACTACGTCGCAAAAGGAACATGCGCCCCCATACCTGGCAAAGACCTGCCTCTATGCGAAGGCAGCTCTCAAGAGATGAGGCATGCGGACATCAGAAGTAACGGGAACTAGTGTTGACCCTTCATGGGGAAGAGCACCCAAAAATTAAAGCCAGCAGAAGCAGCACAACTCTAAGTTCATGCCACCCAAAGATGGACTTGGCCTGCACAGATCCAGCAAGCTTTTTAATGAAAATACTGCCTCTAGAAGGAACACAAGAAGTAAAATATTCACCCCAAAAACCTGAGGTGTGAAAAACTAACAATAAAACAAGAGTTGAAAAAGTTTCTACCTGAGGCTTAGGTCTTTTGTCTATCAAAGAAACTAGACTGACTATTACTGTTCCGGGTAGGAAAATCTGCATAGCAGAACTTAAATCACATATACAGCCAGCTCACGATTGCGGCAGCAAGAACCACTATTTGAGCAACCATACAAGTCTATTTAACCTACTTCAGTCATCTGAGCGCATCTCTGTAAAGAGAGGACTGAGAGACGGCAGAAGACAAGACTTCTACTTTGCCAGCGCCCCAGCCCTCCAGTGAAAAGTTCTCTCAAGAGTCTAATGCTGCTGTTTGCTTTACGGAAAATGTCTGGTCCCTAAGGAGGGATGCCCACATTGCACTGCCCAGGCTGCTTAGGCTTCCTCGCTACCCTTTTTTCTCCCCCTTTTCCCTCCCCCAAGGCTTTCCTACTCCTCACCACTAGCATCAGCTTTCCCAACAAACTAAGAGGGATGAGGTTGGAACAAAAATAGCCATCATTTGACATCACATTCCCCAACAACGTGTCTTGGTAATCAGGACAAATCCAGTCTCAGCTCCTGGCAAAGCTCCTCCTGAAGAAGATGACCTCTCAGACCAGGTCAGCACGGGATGGGAGTTCACTTGCTCCTCAAAACAGAAATGCCAACACCCCCCCCCCCCCCCNATATATTGTATTAGAGTAAACTGTTTTAGAGCACATACAGTACTTGTTTGCCAGCAAACATTATTTCTGAAATAGGGGACTGTTTTTCTTGCAAACGTTTCCTTTTTTTCCTTTCTTCTCTTAAAAAAAAACCCAACCAACCAAAAAAAAAAACCCCTAGGGTCTTATTCTGTTCACATTTACAACTGGCTCCATGCTGGGGAAATCCAGCTGATTTCTTTGGAGCTGCTCACAGTTTACATCACCACGAGCACGAGAAGAGTCGGGCCGTCCACTGTGCGTGCCTCGCAGCGCTGGCTCGAGGCCATAACGATCTGATCTCAATCTACATTTTCATTAAGCTTGTGGGTGGTTCACAGAGAGGGTTTTATTGGGCTCAGAGACAATAGGGTGCAGCTGTGAAGTTAGCATCCGGATCTGAACTCGCAAAGAGTTCAAATCCAGGGTTTTGGGTCAGATCCATCTCAAGCATTAATTTTCTAGATATCAAAATACCACTCTTGGGACTTGCAAAAGCAAGGCCAATTCTGGCGTACAACGGTGTAACAGCATTGCCCTCCATGGAGCCTGTCCTGATTTACACTAGAGGGAGATCAAAATTCATGCCAGGGCAGCAGGGAAGTTGTGCTTTACGTTCATTGCCATGATTCCAGTGGACACAATAACATCTGCTCGCTCCAAACCAGGAAAAATATCCTAATGCGCTTCCCATCCATTGGTTATTAGTGCCAGAAGAGCTCTAAGTGCATTTTGAGCTACTATTTTTGTTTTGGGAAGATATGCACAACTCCTCTGCTTTCACATCCAAACGGTCTTTTTCGCCCTCCTCCCCTTCTCCCTGGCAGCTGCTCGGGCTGCATCTGCGCCGGTTGTGTGAACCGTGCGAGCGGTGCGTTTCTGTAGCTGGGAACTGGCAGTCGGTGTCCTGGTACCTGCTGTGCTCTGGCTGCTGCTTCGCTGCAAGCTCTGCGTGGGTTTAACCTTCTCAGGACTCCAATTATTTTGCGCTCTACGGAGGTTCGCGCTTTCGGGGAGGGTATTACAAAAGCTTCAGTCTCAGGGATTGAAAATAACGGAGGAAATGCACCCTCAAGCTTAAATACAACTTAGCAGTGAGCGTAACTTAGCCGGGCACGGCTTTCCAGCAACACCCCGTGGCAAGGCCTCAGGGGTAACCAAAGCCCAGGAAAGCTCGTAAGGACCACAGGAGCTTTGATCCAACTCCCAAAGCGATCGAGACTCGCAGTGCCACGAGCCTTTGGATTCGAAGGAGAGCAAGTTACTGCAGGAGCAAGCCCAAGGCTGCTCTGCGA
>VZSC01010574.1:37330-50321 GCA_013398225.1 Steatornis caripensis
AAAAAAAAAAAAAAAATCACCGTGGGAAAACAACAACTTGTTTTAAAACCTCTTAACTCTGAGTCGCTGCCTTCAGACACAACACCCGTTAGCAAGATATATGGCGTTTATCATTTCAAACAGCCCTTCTTGTCAGGGGTGGCAGGGAAACACGGCTTGGGAAATCGGGAAAACGGGAACGTGTCTCTGAGGGATTAAGTGGAGTCGCATCTTCGCCGCATCTGCTTCTCAGCATCCCACAAGTACCGCTCAAAACAGGACACAACGCTGTTTCCTGAACCGCAGCTGAGCTTTCCATCGCTCACCCCACATTAATCCATTCCCTGTCAGGTTTGCTTTGGTTTTTAAACCTGCTTGAAACTCCCAATTTTCCCAGTTCCAGCCAGCACCCGTGAGCAAACATCGCAGCTGTTTCCAGTTTAGAGGCAGCTTTAAAGCACAACCTGCAAGCACTCGGGCTACAAAATAAGCTGAACTCAACTGAAATATTTCACCAGATTTACAGGTTTTATTAAGTTCGACCTACTAATATGTTTTAGAGCCAGGATAAGCGCAATAATACATCAGAGGGCAAAATCCAGCTCTTGTTTTCTCTAAGCCGTAACGAACCCTAATGTTCGTTACGGCAATACCGGTCTTGCNCAGGTTTGCTTTGGTTTTTAAACCTGCTTGAAACTCCCAATTTTCCCAGTTCCAGCCAGCACCCGTGAGCAAACATCGCAGCTGTTTCCAGTTTAGAGGCAGCTTTAAAGCACAACCTGCAAGCACTCGGGCTACAAAATAAGCTGAACTCAACTGAAATATTTCACCAGATTTACAGGTTTTATTAAGTTCGACCTACTAATATGTTTTAGAGCCAGGATAAGCGCAATAATACATCAGAGGGCAAAATCCAGCTCTTGTTTTCTCTAAGCCGTAACGAACCCTAATGTTCGTTACGGCAATACCGGTCTTGCACATGTGTTTACCTCTGCCACAGACGTCTTGGAAGGATGCAGCCCCGTGATATTGGACAATAAGGGACGGTAAAAATATGAAGATAAAATATAAATATTAAAAAAACCAGCCAAAGATTTTGAGTAGACTCGTTTAGTGCAGAAACACTAGTTTTATATAAACAAAGTAGGCGTTCTGTGGTAAAGCACACGTGGAATCCTACGGATTTCATCTTCAAATACTCAGAGATCACCACTCGGTTTGTGAGATGCAAACAGGGTCGGATACTTGGTTTGCACTGTGGGACACAGAAGGAAACTAAGAAGGAAGATGTTGTAATGAATTTTGAGAGGGAGACACGCACATAATTTAGTATCTTCATCTGTATTAAAGCCCTTCCAGAAGTCTGCCTTTTTTTTTTTTTATTGAGCAATAACTACATATCTAACCAGAGTACACTTTGGTACAGCAGCAAATAGATACGTATTTCTAAAGAAATGAAACAGCAAATCAGGGCTTTAAAAAGAAAAAGCCTCAGCTAAACTTGCGAAGCATGCACACGTTTGCGTTTCACAGCAAGGGCCACGAGCACAAAGGTCCTTTGATTCCACAGCTCCCCCCAAACACAAACACCCTCCCAGACCTCCGGGCAAAGCTCCAGCTGGAAACAGAGCAAAACCATTAAGACCAAACAAGCAGAACCCCAAAACAACAACAACAAAACGCCCTCGGCCAGAAAACTACCAAAACCCTCCCAACTCCCCCGTGGCTGCCCGTTCCCCTCAGGCACGAGCTCGCAGATCCTGCTGGCTGGCAGGCAGAGGGCCAAGCCCCGGCGAGCTCTCCTTCCCGACCCTTTGGGAGGAGCAGGTGGGATGGGGAGAGCACGGGACGGGATAGGGATGCAGCCCCGAGAGCACGGGGCTCGCTCTGACCTTCCTCTGCAGGCTGTGGTCCCAGCTGCGTGGACACCCAGCCGCCGTGTGGGTGGCAGGGCTTGGTGGTCTGCAGCAAAGCTGTGGAAGACTCTCGCCTTGAAGGTCAAAGCCCTCTTATTCCCTTGTAGCTCTACGTTTCCTTGCGTTTGCCTCTAGGCAATGGGATCCCATGGGATTGTCCTGGTTATCTTTCCCAGATTCCTCTCCAAGAACTCGGCAGCGACGCACCTTTGCTTTCAGCTGTAGATCCCAAGGCAGCCTCTAGGCTACGTTCACTATTTATTCCAGCATCCCTGTTCCCCACTTATTCTTATTCACCAAACAATGTCTACGCAGTCAGTTGACGCAAGTGGTGGGTGATCCGGAAGCCAGCCCCAGCCCCTGGGATCGCTCCGTCCTGCCCACTCATCTTTGCTGCGGAGAAGTGGCTGCAGCCACTGGCAAGCGCGGGGACCTCCATCTCCATCTGCCGGAAGATGCATCGTTTCTGTGTGGTCCTCGGAGGGAGCCCAACGTTGTTGACATCACCTCCGCTCCCCCTGCTTTCCACCCCAGTCCAGCCTGCTCCAGTGCACAGTGCAGACCAGCTCTAGCATCTATAAAATTTGTAGTGCAGTTGTTAACCGTGTCATCGAACAAACGCTCCCTGGCAGTTAAGTACATCCCCAAAGCCTGCAAAGGAAGACCACAGCATGGAGAGATGCCGTCCACGTCCCCTCCCGCTCCTGGAAGGTTATATCCAGGAGAGATGGGAAGAGGGAAGGAAAGGCAACGCAGGCTAACCCAGCTTGCTGCTCCTCTTCTGAGCTCTTCTAGCACTGAGCCTCTGGGACGCTCAGCGCCGTTCCGACTGCAACACGGGGCCAGCCGTGCGGCTGCAATCCCTTAACGCCAAATCAAAAGGTGGGTGAATAGACCCCAACAGGAGCTCCGATACAACGCTCTACACCGGTCATTCGTCATGAAACAGCTAACTCTGGTTAGAGTTTGGGAGCCTACACAGCACCACCTGAGTTATCCTGCCCTTTCTCACCCTAAAAGCCTAACCACATACATTAATCCTTGAAGGCAGCAGGCCCGGTCCCAGCAGGAGAAGAGGGGCCGTTGGTACCCCAGGGAGCTGTGCAGGGAGGGGCACGGAGAGCAGCTCCTCCGTGCTGAGGAAGACGGTGAGAAGGCAAGCCTCAGTCTCCCCACCAGATCAGCCCCAGCCTCGTCTCCGTAACTTGGCGCTGTTTCCAAACTCCTCTTTGCACGCTCGGATCCCTTCCCCACACCTTGATGCTCAGAGGTGTACCCTACCCTCCCCAGCCACCCGCAGAGCACAGGGACTCGCTGCGGCTCCCCTGCCCCGGTTCTGCCGCTTGCACCTTGCAAGCTGCCTCTTGGTCAAGGCAAGGAGAGCCCGTGCTCCACGCCAGCCCCCGACCTCCACCCAAATATCCCGATCCCGCAGCACGGGAGCTCGCTTCTCATCACGGGCCTGCACAGGTTGCGATGCCTCTGCTGAACACACAAGACGAACAGGCGGAGTGATTACTCCCACTAAACTCAATAAAGGAAAGGTTGGGGATTTCTCTTCCTCCCCCTCTCTGAATCACTCCACAGGTCAGCAACCACAAAGCAAACAACTGCCATCTGCAAAGACAGCGCTCCCCTTGCAGGAAGGAGAGGGGGTGTGGAAAGTGCTCTCAGGAGAGGGCTCAGCTGCCGAGCAGGATGTGCTGACGGGGGACAATTAAATCAGAGCTGGATAAAAGAGGGCAGGTGTTTCTTTCCTCTCTCTTTTTTTTTTTTATTTTTTCTTGCCCTTGCACACGCCAGTATTTGTTACTGGGGACAGTCCCCGCTCGCCCGCACGTCCCACACCCCCTCCTGCCAGCAAGAAGCCCCCACTTTGGGCTCCCCCCCTCTCCGCTAGCCAGACGCCAGCAGCACGGATGCACGCTGCACCCCAAAGCTGAGCGTCATCACCTGCGTTTGCGGGGAGGAAAAGCAGCACGGGAAGGCAGAACAACGTGCCCGGAGCCACGCAGCAGGACTGAAAACAGGGCCTGTAGGTCCAGTTTCCACCTTCTGGCTGTAATCAGAAGAGGATTTTTCTTCCTGATGCAATTTCCCCTTCCACTCCTCCCTGCGTACGCCTGAAGGTAAGGAAGGCCCATGCGGCAAAGAGGAGGGATCTCACGTTTTCTCCCGACTCATTACTGCGCAGTTCATGCTGCGCTGCTCGGCCATTCAAATTTGACAACAGCCCAGAAGACACGAGGAAATATCTCATTGCCACAAGCGTGCAGAAGCCTCGTCCGTTCACAGAAAAGCTGTAATCTCTGCTACATCATCATCATCATCATCTTAACTCTACCTTTCCCCCCACCAATTCAAATTAGGCTTAACATTCTCTGAGCAATAAAGAGCAGGAAATTGGAAGGTTCAGTACAGCCCTCAGACACCCGAATCCCCAGGTGAAAAACCTGCTTGCCCCTCGCGCCAGGTTAAAGTTTGAAAGCTTGGCTAAAGGGATTTCTCTTTTTTACTTTAGCAAAGACAGCTGAAGGCCTGCAAGGCGTCCAGCAGAAGTTTAGTTTAATTTAACACGCGTCCACCACAGCATAAAGGCATTGAAGACATTAACATTAAAGCGAGTTTAATCCAAACCTATATGATAATAGGGCCAGATGTTTGCTCCGACAATGAGCTCAGAGGAACTTACACGCTCATTTACACCAGCTGGAAATTTGGCAGAATAGAAGGGGAACATCTGAGCTTTGCAAAGCACCGTAAACACACGCTAAGAGAGGTTTGCAGCAGAGGCGTCAGAGGAGCGCTCTCATTTCAGATAGCGCCTCAAATCCAGGCTCAGACAGCAATTTGCCCGAGCGCTGTTGTCACACGACTGACTTGATCGCGACTCGCCCGACAGACAGCTGTCGGCCGTGCCTCTGAGAGGCCACGGTGGTTGTAAGAGCCTTTGAGGCAATCTTTAACGTGAGAGCGAGAGCCCGGTCCTGGCAGGTTCAGCTCTTTATGCTCTCCCACCAGCCTTCGCACCAACAGCCGAGGACCACGACGGAACAGTTACAAGCCTACACGTTACCTTCAGCTTCAAGCAAAGACAAACATAAAGAGAGATGAAAGCCCAGGCGTGTTTTTGTTCTCCCATCTACATACCGTGCGTACTCCGCTCAAAGTACTACAACATTTTCAAAAAACACCGAATGAGATGACTGGCACCTGTGAAAACGTATTTTCCAAGTAATTCCGACAAAAAAACCACAACAACTTCGTTCACAGCAAACCTGGAAGCATCCCTAAGAGTGACACATGAGAATGATTTACGTTACACATCGATAACAGCGTACCACGTGTTAGTTGGCACCCAGTATACTTTTGTTATGCGAGATTTCTAATAACGCTCACACAGTTGAGTTCAGAAGTTTGTATTTTGCTTGCAGTGGTTCAATGCGGATATAAAAACGAATAATCTGTGGAGCGGGCTTCATTTACCGTATGATTAAACCAAACTCGAATACAAGGGACAGATGAATTTTTCTTCCTCATTCTTCCTGTTCTACACCGAGCAACCAACCCCCAAAATCTATTTGCGGCAAGTCTCTCCAGAACAGGAAGAAGCACAGAGATTTCAAGCTGGATTCAGGCATGGCTTTGGTCTCTGCCGCGCGGCATGCTTCAGGTATTGCTGACACAAAGGCGACAAGACCATCGCAGCCCTCAAAACCGGGCCCACGTGCTGCAAAACTCCTCTGCTGCCACATCTGTCCAGATGTGCTTCCTCTCTGCTTCCCGGCAGTGGGCACAGACACAATTTTGTCTAGGACTCAGATTTACGTTACGGCAAAACAAAAAAACCCCTCAGTGCTAAAAACTCAGCGTGGCCAAGCGCTGCCAGGCTTAGGGCCGCATCATGCTCGGTCCCGCAGCTGAAACGCCAAGCTGGGTGCTACCGCAGCTTTTCTCAGTGGCGTTTGCGTCTGTGATTTTTGGATGACTCGGGAAACCACATTTCTGTGCCCACAAATAGTGTTCCGAGATGCCACTGAACCAGGAGCAGTTTTATTAAAAATACGTAGATCAAAGATTCATTTGGTCAAATGCTGAGCTAGTCACAGCACCTGCGGGGTTGTTATTCTTTAGAAACGCTCAGGAACTCAGCACAAACACATGAGCTGGAAGAGGAGAGTAGCAATGCATCTCCCTGTTTGGTTCTTCACAAGATACATTGCTGTTTTGGTTTTTTTGGGTTTTTTTGTTTTTTGGTTTTTTTTTTTTCCTCAAAATTACACTTTCTTATTTGGACATAGCTTGCCAGGATGAGCTGACAGTTCAGAAAAATAAGTGGCCCACGCCCTGAAAATCTTTTATTGCCAGCATTTCGACTGAAGACAGGCATTTTTTTGAGGTTAGAAAACCCATTTTCCTCACGAGCTTGTAAACTTCTACCCCTCTCTGGGAATGCAGGAAATCAGAAAATACTCTAAGAAAGAAGTTTTCTGGGGAGCATTATCCAGTCTGGAAATACGAAGAGGCCCCCCCGCACTTCACGGATTTGGGACAGAGGCGTTGCCCCAACTTGGGACATTCCGACTCCAGCCCAAGTCATCCCCAGCCTCCTGCTCCCTGACAGGCTGCAGGGTTTGAAAAACCCCAGCGCTCCCGGCGCTCCGCTCCACGTCTATTTTTGCGTGCGCCCAGACGCACATCCACACGCGCCCAAAACCAACGGGGTCGCGTCGCAAAAGGCAAGAGCCGCCATCTGAAAGCGCTTTGGAGATGGGGCGTTCGCGCATGCGTCGCAGTATAAATGTCAATATAAAGCAGCGTGCACGTAAACTTTCAGATTTAAGCTTTACAAGGATGCGGAAGCACAGATCAGCAAAGCACTGGAGGTCTGCGCCGAGAGCACTAGCTCTTACCCGACCGGTGTCCGAGAGGTTTCATGGATCTGCTCAATAGCTTTGTGTTTTCTGAAGGACTGGTCCAGCGCTCCCTTTGAATTCGCCTTCGAGCTGTTACTACTTAAACACGTGGTCGCAACCACAGAAGGTTCAGCGGCGTAAAGCTTTACAAGAAGTCTTGAGAAAAGACAGAGCCCTGCCTGTGCAAAGGATTAGGCGAAGGCATAGGAAAGTAGAGTGCAATTTACTGTGAGTACCCTTTTTACCTTCAAATAACAGTTCATGTGTCCTATGGGCAAAAACCACCGCGACCACAAGCCTTCTAAATTTGAATTACTGTATGAAAAGGTCCTGTTATGAGCCATGGAGGTCTATCGGGGGTTATAGTAGCACACATTTTACAGCCTTGCTGTTGCTCGGGCAGTTGACTTCAGAGTAGAAAAGACATCTCAGGAAAGTCTGCAAGAAAAAGATATTCTTATGTAGCCTATAAATACCATTGACCCAAGATGCTAAGTAAAGAAACCGGATCCCTCTAACTGTGATCGGATCCACTCTCGGTGGGCAACGTCCTAAATAAGACAAAGCATGAGTCTGCTTCCAAATTCACTCCGCTCAACCTAAAGCTCAAATTATTAGCTCATTAGTGATGGGAAGATAAAGTATTTAAAAAAAAAAAACCCACATAGTGACAGCATCCAGGTCATAGACCAGATGAAGAGAAGATTGACGACATGAAGGACCAATAAGAGGAAGGAGACATTTGCCTAGCCCGCGTCTCACACCTGATAACATTTTAATAGAAGAGTTTATCGACGCCCTTGGTACAAACAACCTGAAAGCTTTTAAACAGAGATTTCCACTGAAAAGCTGTGGGGTTTTTTTCTTCCTCCTTGTGGAAACGTGTCAATATTAATAAAGAATTCATTGGAGAAATTTCACAGCAGCTGTGAACGCTTTGTTGCACCCTTCCTTTGCACAATTATTAACTTCCTCACTATACAGTCAAAACTTGGTATTTAAACTTCTGACGTTATCAAAACTAAAAATTGCCCCCTTTTCAGTAATATCCCTGATAGACACCACTCCACATAAGCTTCCTCAAGCGCGCTGTCGTTCGCCCCAGATAGGACCTTCTTTTTCATAAGACACAGGAACTTTCCAAGGAGAAGAACTTTGTTTTCCAGCTATTTGCAGTCATCACCCAGTTACGAGCCAACCTCGCGGACTATCAGGCGCACAGGAACCACGGACTCACCTAGGATCTTCTTTACAAGGACTTTTTTTTTTTTTTTAAATGCTCAGAGGATTCATTCAGCTATATTAAAAACGATAAATACGATTTGGAAAAGGTCCTGTTTCTAATCAAAGATAGGAAAAAGGATGGAATTTGGAAAGGATGCAGTTGAACTGAGAGGAAAGCAAGCTGGAGAAGTGACAGTGATTTACTTTTTATCACTTTCCCATCTGTTTTCACACTTTGCCCATTCTGAAAAAGGGCAAGGATTTTGTGGAAACAGGGAGGGGAAAAAAGGAACAAGAAACAAGAAAATGAAAGGTTTATTTCTGTCAAGCGAGATTAGATTTCCGCAGCGGGAAGGCAGGGCGGGATGATGTCATCCCACCTCCTGCTTTCCATCAATNTGAAGAGAAGATTGACGACATGAAGGACCAATAAGAGGAAGGAGACATTTGCCTAGCCCGCGTCTCACACCTGATAACATTTTAATAGAAGAGTTTATCGACGCCCTTGGTACAAACATGAAAGCTTTTAAACAGAGATTTCCACTGAAAAGCTGTGGGGTTTTTTCTTCCTCCTTGTGGAAACGTGTCAATATTAATAAAGAATTCATTGGAGAAATTTCACAGCAGCTGTGAACGCTTTGTTGCACCCTTCCTTTGCACAATTATTAACTTCCTCACTATACAGTCAAAACTTGGTATTTAAACTTCTGACGTTATCAAAACTAAAAATTGCCCCCTTTTCAGTAATATCCCTGATAGACACCACTCCACATAAGCTTCCTCAAGCGCGCTGTCGTTCGCCCCAGATAGGACCTTCTTTTTCATAAGACACAGGAACTTTCCAAGGAGAAGAACTTTGTTTTCCAGCTATTTGCAGTCATCACCCAGTTACGAGCCAACCTCGCGGACTATCAGGCGCACAGGAACCACGGACTCACCTAGGATCTTCTTTACAAGGACTTTTATTTTTTTTTTTAAATGCTCAGAGGATTCATTCAGCTATATTAAAAACGATAAATACGATTTGGAAAAGGTCCTGTTTCTAATCAAAGATAGGAAAAAGGATGGAATTTGGAAAGGATGCAGTTGAACTGAGAGGAAAGCAAGCTGGAGAAGTGACAGTGATTTACTTTTTATCACTTTCCCAT
Source organism: Steatornis caripensis (assembly GCA_013398225.1). Lineage (NCBI taxonomy): Eukaryota > Metazoa > Chordata > Aves > Caprimulgiformes > Steatornithidae > Steatornis > Steatornis caripensis. The sequence goes on from VZSC01010574.1 coordinate 46,514, forward strand.
CTGTTTTCACACTTTGCCCATTCTGAAAAAGGGCAAGGATTTTGTGGAAACAGGGAGGGGAAAAAAGGAACAAGAAACAAGAAAATGAAAGGTTTATTTCTGTCAAGCGAGATTAGATTTCCGCAGCGGGAAGGCAGGGCGGGATGATGTCATCCCACCTCCTGCTTTCCATCAATTAGACACGCTGAACGTGTATCACTAGTTACAGGGGAAAACCCAGAGTAGCTATCTATCACAGATAGGTCAAAGAAGGGAAATAAGCTAATTTCCTAGTCAAATACAAAGCATTATTATGATCTTTTTGCATTCAGGTACCACTTTGCTAGCCCTCACAACCCACATAAAGCGGCAGTGAATTATCAAATCGGTATTTTCCAGGCGAGGAACCTAAGCCGAAAAAAGAGCTCAAATCCAAAGTCAAAATCTAAATTAATCATCAAGAATTTCTGACAGCCCAGGCCAAGGAATTTGTTCTTCTAGAGTTGGATCCATGCTCAAACATGCTCTGCATCTGACAATTAACTTCCTTAAGGAAACGCGTTTGTTCCTTCCCACCCCCCCCATCTTTTTTCCGATTACGGCTGGTCTGGATGGTTTGAGAGGCTGGAATAGGATGTTGAAGTCTTTGAAGACATCCACCGCGCAGCATTTGTTGCTAGTGCTTAGTTTCCTGGAGCCTGTGCTGTGTGTCTATCAGAAGCATCCTCAAATTAATGGGGGGAAACAAGTACAGGAGTATTAAAATTACGTGCCAAGTAATTTCAATAGGCAAGCCCTGTGCTCGAGGTAGCACCCCTTCGCAAGTTGACTCACCACAGAAAGAATCTGGTGTTTTTCCAGGCTCTGGGAACTGGTAATGGCATAGAGAGCTAACAGACTGCTCAAACCCAACCCACATCAATACAGCCCAAAGAGGCTACGTTTCGAGGGGTTACGAGAAACGAGCTGGAGAGCCTTCGGGCAGCATGTTTGGCAGATGCCCACGCCAGGAAAGGGCCACCAACACTGGCGCCCCGCCTCAGCCATTTCTGGCCGCCGTGCTGAGCGATCTCATTAGCGGCAAGACCACCCGAGAGGACGGGAGGTATTTCGGCAAACGTGACATTTGCACCGTGATCCACTTCGGGGACACCTGCGCTCAGGAGGAAGAGGCCACTCAAGCATTTGCCACCAGGCACCAATCCTTGCGGTGCCGCGGACAAGCACCACGCAGCCGCAAGCGGTCCTGGACCCAGCTGTTCCCGCACAGACGAGCGCATCTGGGAGCCCAGCCACCAGGAACAAAACAACTAGAAACAGCTGGATGAGGAAATTAAAGGGGAGGAGGGGGATCAAAATGCCACACTGGAGCGCTCCGTCAGGCTCGGGAAGCGAGCAGAACGTAAATAAAAATTGAAATAAATTTTGTTCGCTACGATTCGGAGACAAAACACGTCTAACCTTATCTGAAAGGACTGCGACAAACCCAAAGCAGAGGCCGGGCCGTCCCAAGCAAACACGGAGTAGCTCAAGAAAACAGAACCAGAGACAGTTCACCTCAGCATTGGCTTTTCGCGATTAAACCCGCGTGTGTGTTTGCACGGAGGAGCTCGCTGAAATTTAAGCAAACAACGGCAAACCTCAAAGACCAGGAGAAATCTCACTGCATCCTCAAAGTATGCAGCAGTGCAGATGTTGCGAAGATGCCAACTGGCAGGAAACGAGGAGGGAACACAGTATTCCTAAGAAACCTCCTCGCTTTTCTTCCCAGTGATGATCTGAGCCAATCCAAAGGAGCAAGGAGGAGGGGGGAGCTCAAATCTTCCCCCTAAATCAGGGTAAGAGGGAAAGAAAACACTGTAATTTCAAAATGAGCAGACCACACAGTAAAAGAGAAATAAAAATAGCAACCGGGAAAGCAAGCTTATTCTCCCTTAGCCTTTCCTCATTTAACTGTTTATTCAGGACTAACCGTGCGAGATGTACCACATCCAAAGCTCGTATCAGTTTTCTGCCCGGGCCCCATCCGTGAGGGCTGCGGTCCTCAGCACACGCTCCACGACGGCTCACGCAACGCCTTCACAGGCGGCCTGGGGACCTCGCAGCTGCCGAGGCCAAAACCAAGCAAGGGTAAGAAAGGATGAGACCCGTAGGGGTGGCGAGGACGGCCAGGCTGCAGTGAAACCTCGCCTTATAAGAAAACCCTCGAGGAAGAAACAAAAACGCAACAGGGCGGTCTGCCGGTCACTGCAAAAAGGAGAGAGTAGCCACTAAGGTATATCAGAAGTCTATAAAACATTCAAGAAAACCAACTACGGCGTTCTCCGCCGAAAGGAAAAGCACGTGCCATGTTTTCCCAAAGGCAGCCCCTGCGCGGGCCGCCCTGAGCCCCAGGGTGACTTAGGGCGAAGCCACGGTTCTGCTCGTGACAAAGGCCAGGCTGGCCAGAAGCTGAGCCTGCTACCCTCAGCAAGCCTTCTGCCCTCACAGGACTGAGTGAGAAAACATTTATTTAGCTATTGTTTGCAAAGGGGAGAGGCACGAGAGGAGAAATCAGCTGGAACCGCAGTACCAGAGATAGGAATTAAACTCCCAGTAGAGACCGGGAGGTCTTAGAGAAGGGAGCGGAGAAGGGAGTAAGAGGAAAAGTGCCACATCCTCAGCTGAAATCTTTGAGAGGACTCACCCAGAGAACACAGTAAGGTGCTGGGTCACCAGAGAGAAGGGACAGGCGCATTTCTTCCAAAACCACCAAGAATCAGCCACCCCAGCAAAACAACAGCTCTCGGGGACAGCCTCCCCCGGCACAACAGGCAGGGACAGCTAAAGCTAAAAACCAAGGCTGCCCCTCAGCAACCGACAGGCTGGTTCGGGTCACAAACAGCTACGAGACTCGGTGGTTCCGTCAGCACTCCCCGTTACCCACTGGAGGGGCTCCGCGAGCTCGCGGTGGCATTCGGCACTGGAGAGGACCACTGCTGCGGCAAGGCAGCACCGGTGGACGTCAGAGACCTCCGGCAAAGCACCAGCCCTCCCCGCAGGGCGCTGCGGAGAGCTCAATCCAGAGGACGACTTCTGCAAAACCCCCTTCTTGCAAACGGCTGTTGCTCAAACCCCACAGCACGGCCAAGCAACTCCAAACGACACGCTAGGGCAGCGGCTGCTCCGCGCTGCCTGCCCTGAGAAGTAGCTGGAAAACAGCCCCAGGTCCAGGCAGAAGAGTTTCACTAAAGCCAGAATGGCGCTGACAGCTTTCTCAGGGGAGCCTGGTCCTCGCCCCAGGCAATGCAGCCTTGCACGCTGGGCCAGGCTTTTGCTGAGGTAGCTGCCATCGTAGGTGGGGGTTTCACCTCCAGCTGCGTGTTACCGTCTCCCCAGCTGAGNCCAGAACGGCGCTGACAGCTTTCTCAGGGGAGCCTGGTCCTCGCCCCAGGCAATGCAGCCTTGCACGCTGGGCCAGGCTTTTGCTGAGGTAGCTGCCATCGTAGGTGGGGGTTTCACCTCCAGCTGCGTGTTACCGTCTCCCCAGCTGAGTCCCCGTTAGCCGATCCACAAATACTGCTCACAAGCCGCGGTGCTGACTCAGCTAGAGTGGCTTAACCCTCAGCAGAGGTGCTTATAGCTAATTTGCGCCTCCAGCTCAGCCCAGGGAACAGTAACTTGCCGCCAACCAGCCAGGGACATGGGGATCTTAAAGACCCACTGCCACTCCTGCAGCGAGCATCCGTCTGTGCCCCGTTTAAATGCTCGCCTTGGTACCAAAGGCAATTTCTCCTCCTGAATTCCTTGCGTGTTTCCTCTCTGCCAAAAAAAAAAAAAAAAAAAAAAA
>VZSC01010574.1:50431-70809 GCA_013398225.1 Steatornis caripensis
AAAAAAAAAAAAAAAAAAAAAAAAAAGAATTTCAGAGCTGTAAAATCTTTTTTAAAAAACAAAATCCACGCCGCAAACAAACAATGAAATATTTCTATTGCAGCAAACCCCGTGACTCGCAGCCTGCGCGCCGAGCCCCAGCGCTATCAGAGCTGTCGAAGGCAGTCCCAGCACAGCGTGCTTGTTTGTTCTGGTGCTACTAGCGCTGATTTCAGAGGGGAGAACAAAAGCAAAAAAAAAAANAGGTGGGGGTTTCACCTCCAGCTGCGTGTTACCGTCTCCCCAGCTGAGTCCCCGTTAGCCGATCCACAAATACTGCTCACAAGCCGCGGTGCTGACTCAGCTAGAGTGGCTTAACCCTCAGCAGAGGTGCTTATAGCTAATTTGCGCCTCCAGCTCAGCCCAGGGAACAGTAACTTGCCGCCAACCAGCCAGGGACATGGGGATCTTAAAGACCCACTGCCACTCCTGCAGCGAGCATCCGTCTGTGCCCCGTTTAAATGCTCGCCTTGGTACCAAAGGCAATTTCTCCTCCTGAATTCCTTGCGTGTTTCCTCTCTGCCAAAAAAAAAAAAAAAAAAAAAAANTCCAGGCTGGTGCGTGCCCCGGCAGCGGCTGTCACCGCGTGTCCGACCACAGGGACCGTTACTGCTGCTGATGGCAGGGCCTGGAGACACAGAAGGGTTCTCATCTCCCAAAGGGAGTTTTTGGTCTTCGCAGTTAGAAAAATCCTTTTTTTCCACTCCAGTATTTTATGGGAAATAACTCTGGACACAGCGCTAGCTCAAGGAACTGGGCTGAGCTCTACACCCCCACCCCCCAGGGGCTCCCTGCAGGGCCCTGAGCCCAACTGGGGGGACCTCTGAGCTCCTCCACGTACCATACCCTTGCTGCAAGACGCTCAAACGACCCCACGCAGGCCCAGCCACGTGCACACCTGGGAAACCCGGCCATGGACACGGCTCCTCCACCAAGGAGCTAAACCCATTTTCCGGGGTCTGCCCACCCTTCGGCAGAGTCTCCAAGCTGTTTGCAGCCATGGATTTGCCTGCTCGCTATGAAAAACATCCTTGAAAATCCTTAGATGCTTTTTCTTGAAAGCATCAAAGGGAGGTGTGATACGGTTTGAGAGGAAAAAGCTCCAAAAATCCTTTCTGCTGGAATGCAGGCCCCGTTGTAGACCAACAGATCTTAATGGATAGATTCCCCTTTGCTTCTTAATTTACGTCCATGACTTCTCTTGACCCCCACGTACACAAGTGGTCTGAAAATTTCCCCAAGCCGTTTATTTACGACCACAAACCACCCCTTCCTATCTTGCTTAAAGTGTCAGAGCATTACCAGCAATGTTTTGTTTTGACACTCCAAGACTGAAACACTTGTTGGGTGTCGGGAATATCCGAGACTGGAAACTACAGCCACCAGATGGGACTGAGTCGAGACTAGCCATAAGGACGTGTCCTCCGACAGCTGCAGGAGTTGTGGGACAGAGCCACAAGAAAAGTCCTGCGGGCTGGGGCCACACGGTACTGGATATCCTGAGCCACGCAACGCTTCCTTCTGTGATTCTGCCTACTCCTCTCCAGCTTTCGCCTCCCTCCTCACACCGTGGCTCTCCTTCACCTCGCTTGCACTCTCCTCTGCTTACACTGTTTCTTGTTCTGCCTGGGCACCGCACTCAGCTTGACAGGTCCCCGACGTGGCCTCCAGGCACTTCCGTGATAGCGCTAAATAACGCTTTTAATAATATAGAGATCATCTAAAGAGCCTTCATAGGAAGTTTTAGCACTCCATCTCCTAAGCAGTTTTCCCCTCTAATATCTAACTGGTACAGTACTGGAGTTCCCTGAAAGCACGTTACCGAGGCGCAGAGTTAAAGATCAAAGACGGTTTTCTTCTTAAGCTTCTAATGTCCATGTGCAAAGCCCTTTTAGGCTAAAATCCTTTGAGTTTATTCTTAGCTCATCAGGGACTGAGATGTGGAAAGACTGGAGAAGGCTGGACAAGCCTCTACTAGAAGCAGATCCAAACCAGAGCCGTCTCCCCAGACCCCCTGCTGACTACCTCCATCGCTTCTGCCCCTGCCCTCTGCCCAAACACTCGTGCAAATAAAAAGGATTTTTAATCACTCCTGGACGACACAAATTTGCAGCTTGTTTTGCTCATCTCTCAATTTCATGGGCTCCGTTGGGCTACAGCCTAAGTCCTTTCTGACCAAACTGGGGGCAACAGAAGTTCTCTCTTCACACTTCTTTGAGCTGTTCCTGCCAGATTCAGCCGGCATTCACGGCGGTTCTGACCAAGGCCACACTCAGGGTTCTGCACCCACCCGCAGAGACAAGCACGGCCACGGGCAAACACACAAAGATTAGTTCATTGTACGGCCTGTGGTGGTCCCCTCCAGCCCCGAGGGGAATATTTTCTTCCCTACGCCTGCTTACGCGCCACAGCCTTGGGTCATCGTTCCAACGGGAGCCGCCAGACAAGCTCAGTTCCCTGGTATTACAGCAGGGTAACAGCACGCACATGCGTGTTCACACCCACACACGTGTACTGGCACTGCACAAACATCTAGCGTGTGTCGCCCTAGCACGCACGAGAGCGGAGCTGTCAAACCGGGCGCGCGCGTGCGCGCAGCCCTGGTGCTTACTGAATACGCATACGGGCTTCACAGTGAAAAACCAGCCCTCGGAAATTCCTCGCCACAGGGAATTCATCTGGACACAGAGACCTTTCTCTGGCACGAAGTATTCCGCAAGCCCGATGCTCAGCGCTCCCGCGGACGGGATATGGTAAGTACATTTTCCCTGCTCTCCTCCTCAGAGCATCTGGCTGCCCGTTCTGGCTTTCGTTGCGACACCTTTATTACCCCAACAGCCTTTCCCAGACAGCAGCGCTTCCCGTGTTGCGGCTCAGACCACGGGACGTTAACACGATGGAACGGCTCGCAAAGGTCGAGGAGATTATTCGACGCTCTCAAAATGTCCAGATTCCTTCAGGATTTCCCTTGCTTTTTTTCTCGCTACCAAAAAAGAGAGGATGGAATGAAGAAAGGGGGGGGGGCAGCCAGCCCCAGCTCCAGGTGCAGCCCACCCCAAACCCTTTCCCAGCCAGCTGAGCTCCCCTATGGGCATCTGCTAAAACCCCTAATATAAGCAGAAGCGATCAGGTGGTCATGAGACATCGAACCGCTGTCAGGAAATTTCCCCACCGTGGTTTGAGGTTAGGTCTTTCAATATCATTTTCCTCAATCTCCCTTTTCTTTTCTTGAAAATAATCACTTTGCTCAGATTCTTGTGGCGAAAAGCTTCCAGTAAGTTCCAGTGTGGAATCTAGGCAGAGGGACAGATTATCTGCTTGCAGTAGGACACCTCACTTAGAGCAGCCTAATAACATAAAAATGATATATTTTAAGTCCTGCTCCCTCAATAATACCTTTTAATGTACTCAACTTATTTTAACATTATAAATAAAAGTGCTGGCACACACTGAGGTTTCTTTTGGAAGGGGGGAGCGGCACGCTCTCCAGCTCCTTAGCCTCTCCGAGGTTTGGTTGCCAACCTCAAAAGCTGGAACTCCAACTTACTTTAATAAGCAAAATATTCCATTTTCCATGTATTGTTGCTCTTCAGAATGGATCCAGTTCTTGGGAGTGATGATGAAAAGCTGCAGATTTCTTCAGAGCAAAAACCAAACCTCATCAAAACCATATTATAGACCGTTACGATGGGGCTCTGACTGTCGCCTGGACAGTCAGCTTCATCCTTCTCCAGGAGAAGGGGACCAGCTCCAACTTGCCGTGCTGGTGTCTCATCTCCATGAGCTCCCAGGTCCCTCCTGCTGCTGAAGGTTTGGTCACTCTTACCGTGCTAGCTTCTATGCAACAGAAGCCAAAAGATTATTTCAAGCCCACATCCCTCTGCTGCTCCGAGTCCCAAAAGTCTGGAAAACTGCAAACCCAGACATAAAACTTGGTACTTTGAGATCATCTTTTAATGTGGAAGGCTGGAAATAGCCCTGAAAAGATATTATCAGTGGCGTTTTCCATAGTTTCATGAACAAAACTTTCTCTCCTTTTTGTTTTTAATAATTCCAGTGTAAATTGGAAGCTCCAGGGGATTTTTCCACATGTACTAACACATTGCCTACATCCCCTTGGATGCGGGTCTGTTACTGTAGGGATGGCTCATGTGCTGCTGACAGTACTAAGCACCTCCAGGAAAGAAGAGCTGAAAGGCTTTTGCTGGGAAAAGGAAAAAAAAAAAAAAACCAAAGAGAAAAAAAAATTGGCAACTTTGAGACGATCGGAGGGGGAACAAGGCAGGATCACCAGCACCCGCATTCCAGATGGTCGAAAATACAAATATCTACTTACAACACGACCCCAGAGGTACCAGAAACTCACTATTGCCTTCAGGAGTCAGGTTGACTTCCTGGATAAATGGTTTTCTTGCTTCCAATGACTTCATCAGGAAGAAGGGTGGCCACTGGGCTTGGGGGGATTGCTGGCAGCCACGCAGAGCCGCTCTCCAATATTCCCTGGCTCAATCACCTCCCCAAGCACCATTATCTCCAGTCGTGCACAGAGCTCATCTCGCCGCTCCGTGTGGATTCCCCAGGCACCGGCTTCCATACGATGGGTTTTTCTTTTGCCAGAAAACACTGAACAACATTGACCTCCACGTTCTGGCATCACCGCTTCTCATGGAACACGCGTCTGCTTTCACATCCAACTAGGATAACTGAGGTTGTTTTTGTTGTAATTCTGATACAGCTGCATGACTGAAGAGTCATAGATGGAGCTGTTATGGAGTAATTGACCTGGTCCGCTGCTCCCCAGAACAACGATCGCAAGCAGACCAGCTGAAGATTGGGTGTGGAACTGGCGGCACTAAACCAAGGGGTCCCCACCCCATCAACTTCTCCTTTCCCCAAGGGTCTCGCATTAATAAAGAAGGGTGTGTCGACATTACGCCAAGAAACTAGAGCGGGATTTCAGTTGCATAAAGCGGGCAAGCTGCTCTCATCCTTGCAAGGGTTCGGGGTCTGATCCCAAGGAGGGCAATGGAAAGACGCTCTGGGGTGAGGCTCTTCCAATATCTGCGCCACAACGTCATTTCAAACAAGCCTGTTTGGGTATCTCTAATCACACCACACCTTATCTTGCATCCTCCAACTAGGCTTAGGCACCCAAAGGGGTCCTACAGCATTGGGACTCCGAGGCCCTGGATGCTGAGACATACAGCATACCCACCATGGAGGGAGTCGAGTTCACGATCAGCATTCCTTGGCGTAACCATAACACAAAAGCTGCTCGTCATTTGTAGCGTCCACCCCTGGAGCTAGAAACAGAGACTTTTGGAACAGACTCAGTGCAGCCGTCTGAATGGGTGCAGCTGCAAGCCCTTGTAAACTTCCCATCGGCGCTGGCGACAGCCAGCTGTGGGCTGCTCTGCTGAAGCTGGATTCAAGCAGAAGTCCAGCACTGCAGAGAAGGTAAGGTCTGCCTCAGAAGACATTCAGATTTTGAACCATACTCTTATCCCAGATCAGGAAAAAAAAAAAAAAAAAAAAAAAAAAAAACCACACCTGAAAGTCTTGAGCTTCCTTCAAAGAAGCAGCAAAGACCAGGCGGAAAAAAAAAGTAGATTAAAAAAAAAAATCTTCATTTCAGGTCAACCGAAACATTCCATTTGACTTTACACCCCATGTACGTACACGTAAAAGTTGAGTACATTCTTTTAACTACGACTAAAATGAAGGTAGCGTACCATTAGAAGGTCCCAAACTGCTTCTGCGACACCTAACACTTTATTCTGAACATCTCTCTCAAACCAAGAAGCCTCTCCTCATTCTTAGGCCATTCTTCCCTCGCAGCAGCACACGGAAAACAGCAGATTCAACTTCACACTTCACACTGAGGGTGAATTATAACAGCTATATCTCAGCCAGCCCTCCCTGCTAACAAATACATCCTGATCCTATCAGTCCTTGCAAAACTTCTGGAATGGCTTTTGTTTATAAAGGCAAGACCTACAGCAGGACATTCAAAATATTTCATATTCTGCTATGCTACAGTGCCTTCTTGACTGGCATGTTCAAAAACACTTGGAATAGATATGACCAGGATCAGAGCTCCCAAGCCTTCTCCTGTTGTTGGGAATTCATGTGCAAAGCCAGTAGTGATAAGAAAAGGAAGGCAGGATGGTGAAAAGAAGATGATATTCTCATGAAAGGCATTGGCTTTGTCCAGAAAGAAGAAAACCTCCCTGCGGGAACTACATCCCATTTCATATATATATATATCTGAATTTAACGCTTCACTGAAACCTCTTTGCAGAAGCACCGAGCTTTATGGTAGAATAACCATTAGCATCAAATGCTAACCCCCAAATGTCCTGGAAAAAAACCATCACCAGAATTTCTCCCAAATTCTGCTCTTCATTCATCCCCAGAGGCAAAACCAAGTATGCTTTGATCGCGCAAGCACCTTCCTTGACAAATAGGCGAGGAGGAGAATGCTGGTGGCTGCATTTCATTAACAGTAATTCTACAACACTTCCTTCTTGTAGGACTTCTCTTATGTTTACGCTACTCTTACCAGCCAAGAATCTCTCACAAAATTGCTGTTCTCACACTCAGCCCCACGAGTGGCTGTCCTGTCGAAGTCACTAGCAGTACTTACAGCACCTCCACATCTCAAAAATAAAGGCAATGGCGGCCAAAACTGCTGAGCAGCGGAGGCGTGGGGCTAGCTGGCTACCTACCAGTCAGCGGTGTTGCAGGGAAAGATGAGGCAAGTCAAAAAGTCATGCTAGTACCTCAGAGTTACCCGTCTCACAAGCACGCTGCTGTTGCTTTGAAACCACTCCGTGATGTCCGTTAGGTGCCTCGCATAACCACAAACTCCCAAACTTTACAGGAACTTTAAGAGTCAAGCTTGTGCCAGCCCATTAAACAGAAGATGCCAACACAACAGAGAAACACTCAGATAACCTAGGTTTGCTTCCTAGTTTTACAGCAGATTTTTGTGCTGTTCTTGCTTCCCACCTGCTAAGAGGAAAGCGAGAACACCTCCTACCCCGAGTATGCAGAGCACCCTGAACGGAGCCCTTGCCTGAGCCCGTCGTCACTCCTGTAATTCAAACGGTTACTAGGGTCAAGCCCAAGCCTTGGGTATTCAGACTCCACACATCACAAATGTCACTTCCCAACAAAATAAGCCACTTCTCCCTGATGAGCACCACGAGCTGACTTCTGCTCAGATCCTTCTGTAACAGAGACCCCTCCACCAGACCTACAGGCAACCCAGTAGGAGCAACCATCTGCCTACAGACTCCCGTAACACCATATAACAAGGCTGCTAAGCCCTAAGAAAGTCGCAGCAAGAATCAGACCATCCTATCAGTCCCGGCTCAGACAAGCTTAAGCATAAGCTGATGATTTCTGCAAGTGACAGTGCCAATGTCACTGGGAGGTAAGCCCAGAATAGATGGCTTTCTAAAAATTAAGCTGCACGGGCATGCAACCAGCTATTTGACCACACATCTTTTGTTATTTATCCCCTGGCTGCCGCACAGTCTGTATAATCACCAGTAACATACCAATGTACATGCATACACACATACACTGCACTTTTCAAAAAAATAACTGCTGAAAAGCTGCCTTTGGGAAAACATCTGCAACTATAGACTCCTATCCACTATCACACCATGCTCCAAAACTCCACGCTCAGTAAAACAGATGAATGGACCTCCAGAATACGGAAGAGGTCTACATACGTAACCCACAGCAGCATCGAAATTAGGAATCCCGTTGCTCTTGGTGATCTCCTACAATGCTTTTTCATAGATTTCTAAAAAAATAAATTCAGATCCTACCTGGGTTGAATCAAGATTTGGAGATGCCCATCTCTGCTCATTGACTACAGAGGGTCTACAGCTAAATGGGATGGAAGCGATGTTTTGTTGTTATCCCGGACAGGGAACAGTCATCCACGGAGTCTGCACACACCAAACTCTGCCCCGCACGGAGCCACATACAATTTTTCCACAAAAACACATCCCCAAAGCAGGCTGATAAGCACGTTCCACCTATCTAGGAGCACAACTGGAAGGGCAACAGCAGACTTGGGGCTTCAAATCTTCAGGAAGCAAGAAGAAAGGACTTTACAACCAAGCAGCCCTTCCTCAGCTCNGGAGATGCCCATCTCTGCTCATTGACTACAGAGGGTCTACAGCTAAATGGGATGGAAGCGATGTTTTGTTGTTATCCCGGACAGGGAACAGTCATCCACGGAGTCTGCACACACCAAACTCTGCCCCGCACGGGGCCACGTACAATTTTTCCACAAAAACACATCCCCAAAGCAGGCTGATAAGCACGTTCCACCTATCTAGGAGCACAACTGGAAGGGCAACAGCAGACTTGGGGCTTCAAATCTTCAGGAAGCAAGAAGAAAGGACTTTACAACCAAGCAGCCCTTCCTCAGCTCTCCTTCGTTGCCACCAAAGCGGTGAAGGCACCACCCAGCACAAGGCACACAGACCTGGGCTAAATCGGAGCAAACTGGAGGCAGCAGGTTGCGTTAGCATAGAACTCCGTATCAGCTAATTAGCTCTGCTAATTAGTACAGCTGATAGAGCCAAACTGCTTCTGGCACCCAGCTAGATCACTGACCCACCTTCTATGCTTGCATAGCACCGCAGGCACCTCTCAGGTGACAACGAATGAGAGAGAATATAGGAAAATTGTGAGACGAATCTACAGTCCTGTCCCTACTTTCTTCCCTCCGACAACTTCCCCAAGAGCCTCAATTCCAGATCAGGCTCAGAGGACAAAACCTTGCTCAATTTCAGGATCATAAAACACAACTTCAATCTTTGAGGCAGCTACCGAGTCTTAGGCAGTGTAACTCAGCTCTGTACACAACAAAACTTCCGTGGAAAAATCCCCAAGGATTGAATTAACATAGACAGGGGACAAAGTCCCATACACAAGCATTTTTGCCTTTTACTGTGAATCTTGGATCCCGAGAAGCTCAAATCGGCATTGCAAGCGAGCTAACCAACTCAAAAGGGCAACGCAGAACTTCCTCGTTCAGCACGTCTCCTTTGAAAAGGTAACAGTGAACGTCAGTAACCGGCAACAGTGCAGGGTAGATCGTGTGCAATAGATCCCTCCTTTCTTCCTGAGGGTAGGGAAGTGCCCAATTTCAGGGTCAGACACTGTGGCCCCCGCTCCAAGTCAGTTCTCATCACATGAGCTTCCAGACTGGCAGAAAGTAAGGCATAAACGATCTAGGCTAAACCTAATTACAAAAGTGAGACAGGAAAAAAAAAGCACATGAAGTTTAACAACCGAAGAACCATAATTAAACAGCCTATGTTACAGCGGAAACACACACACACAAAAAAAATCATACTAGTGGTCTCCGAGCCCAATATATGATGAATTTATGAACCATCAAGAGCGCAACAGGTTGGAAGCCCTGACTTCATCAGCGATCAGCCCCAGACTTTCAGGGGAAATTAAACTCTCCCCAGAATGTGCCCCGGCTTGGAGATCAGCATCGCCAGGGACTTCTTCCTTGGCTCAGCAGAACCGTACGATAAGGAAAGATTTGCTCACGTGCACATTTCTGAGAGATCTCAGCGTGTTCAAACTTGGCTATACTTCGGCACTTAAATACACTCCAGACCTGGATGGCTCAAAGGGACAGCATTGTTTGAAATCTCCAGACCTCCAAGAAATAAATGGAAAACTTTTATAGTTAGCGTGCATCAGGGGTCAAGGGCAGAGCACGTGCACAGTGCATGAGTGTAGAGATGTACGTTTAGGAAAAGATTTGTGCATTTCAGTTGGAAGGGTTGTGGCCCGTCTAATCACTGGGGACCACCTTCTCCATCCCCAACACATAGCAGGGATGGAAATGGCAGGCGGGGGGGGACGGACTTATCTTCCACACGTGGGCCAGGAAAACCGAAGTCACGTGTTTGCCCTTTCCAACGCAAGGCGATGGATGCGAAGCGATGCATAAAGCCAGCACAGCATCCATCCCTCCTTGCAGGGAAGGGGAAAGTTGACTGACTCAGAAACGCGCAGCCTGCTCTGCCATCTGCTCCTGGAACAGTACGATTGTACACCGGCCATTGCGGAGGACTTGTGGAAAAGTCACAACCCGGTGCCAATCGCCGCTGGTTGGAGTTTTTCGGGACTATATTTAGTCCTTTTGGGTAGGAAAGGGGCATTATTGGTTGCGACTAGTACAAAAACATGTGACTCAATCAGCAACGGCATTTGATTCCACCGGACCGCAGCATCATGTGAGTCCTTGTAACAGCCGTGGTTCCCTATTTCTAACTTCCCGAGCATTTTGGAACATTATTTTTTCTTATTTATTGCATGCTACGCAACACATTGAAGAAAAAGAGAGACTCACTGCATGCTGAAATTCAGACCCACCGTGTCCCATCCAGATCACAGCAAAACAGCTTGGGATTGGGAAATACAATCTGCTACACAACGTGATTTAACCCATAAATCAATGATTTCACTGGCACAGCTGCTATTTTGTAACATCAGACTAGACATCAATAAGGAAAGAGTTTGCTGGCACTGCAAAAGTCTATCATGTGGCTCAGCTAATTAAAAACTGACCCAGTCCATTATCATTAAGTGTTGTAATCACATGCCTGCAAGCGATTAGACGTAGAAACAGACACCCCCCACCCCCCTATTCTCACAGATCAGCAACAGAATAAGTCTAACTCAAGGGCCCCGGTGCTCAATCCTTTTTATAAACACCAGGGCTTAGCTTTTGTCAGAGCAAGTTTTGACCGTTCATCGTTTCCTCTTGCTCCACAACCACGTTTTTGCCAGACGTGGAGGAGTTGGCATCGACTTCAGCCCCTCTGCTCTCACAGAAGGACACCACTTCCCTATTTCACCAGATGATTTGTACTTGAACTGGATTGCAGCCAGGCTGCTAAGGCTAATGTATCTTAGGCAGTGCGAGAAAGGTGATTTAGGTGGAGGTGATACCATCAGCTATCGGAGGACAAATTCCAGCCTTGGCGCTCAATCCTTGACAGGTACATGAAGACAGAGAAATTGATTTTCAATTCTCTTGAAACTTGGCGCTCCCTCTTACGTTCATCTCAGGAGTAGGTACGCTCAGCAGAATGAGAAAAGTTAATTAAGGGCAGATGAAAGATGGAAGTAGAAGAAAGGATAAGAGGGGACAGATAAGAGGCAGCACGTTCCTTGGAGGATGGAGAGAGGAGGTTGCATCAAGAGACCGCAGCTTAGGGGTTCTGGGGGTGAAGAATTCTGTAAGTCTGCCCTGTGCTCAAAACTCCGGTTCACAGAAGCAACTGCAAAGGTAAAAATGCCTTTTCCTGAAACTGCTAGGCTATGCCAGAGAGTTACCACCACATCTCTTAAACCGGCTTGATTTAAGCACAACAAGCGTCTCTGCCTCTGTTCGCCACGTGAAGAGGAAGGAATTCCTGCAAGTTGTGACAGTAAGCAAAGAACTCCAAACCACATATGCTCATTTATAAATCCCTTCGTTCATCTTGACCCATTAGATTACGACTGCTTTAGTATTTTTACTCCAAGATATAGGGGTATTTGTTTAGTTGGGTGTGTGTGTGTGTGTGTGAGACTTGTTTGGGGTTTGGTTTCTTTTTTCCAGTCTTGTTTAACTCTTATCTCAGTGGCAACCTGTGGAGCTCACGGTCACGGTGCGGTTCTGCGACGTATGCAACAGCTTTGGACAATTCAGTTTGCTGATTTTTCAGTTTAACTGAGCATCTCTCCTGCTGCATATTCTCAGAAAGAACATTTAAGTCAACTTATCTCCTTGCTTTATACTCCTTCCAATGACTTTAACATTCACCATGCGCAACCAGCTCCAAAATATTAAAATGCTAACCCTTTTCATTTCTCCTGCCTCTGAATTCCTTCTTATTTTGCTGCCTCCCTTATGAGATGAATTTACTAGAATGGAAGACAACATTTCAGGCACAGGCATTCAGCCGATTTATATAATGGCAAGATATTTTCCATGTGTTTTGTGTGCCTCAACACTTCTGTTTGCTTTTTTTGACCACTGTTGTGTATGGTGCCAAAGGCTACATTGAGCAACCACAAAGAAGTTTAAGTACTTCTTCCTGATTAATATAATAAACTTAGAACAGAAAAATTGTAGAGGCAGCTCCAATTATTTCTTCTGCTGTGGCTTACTTTGCATTTGTCAGTAAAGAATTCAGCTCTTATTAGCTTCTTTCAGCTTCCTCCTAGCACCCAAGCAGCGCTCGCTTCCAGTGCCACGCCAAAGTTGAAAACAAGCCAATGCTGAAACCAGATGGCCAAAAGGCTACTGCGTCTTCCAGTCCTGCTGGTCTACTGACGGAGGCAGGACCAAGGAGGAAAGGGATGGCCCAGTCAGAAGCATCATAAAAGAACATACAGCGTGCTTACCCAGGATTTGCTGGGTGTGAAAGAGGAAAGGAGTAAACACCACGGGAAGGACACTCCGCACGCACTCCACTTTTGCATTACCAGTTTTCTAGAAGTGAAGCCTCGGACTACAAGTCAGCACATTCCCCAGCAACGTGTCGTGAAGGCAGATGTACTAGAACCCTTTTGAAACTGTCCATGAAATGAAAAACCCAACCCCTCTGGAGCAGCTCATAAGGAGGCCATTTAATCGGCTAATGGCAATACAGGTTCAAATCACATGCAGGAGGGGCAGCCTTTATAGAAGTTAGAGCACCCCAGGAGCACTACGTTTTCTCCATCGTTTATACAAAAAGGAGCATCGACTGAGAAAGACAGAAATTGTGAATTTGCGCGTACGTTGTGTAACACAACCGGATTTCTACAGCCAGGTTTGCCTGTTTTCTAACGCATAAGCTACGTTACTGAAAAAGTTTCCTTCAATTTTAGCCAGACGCCCACTGTTTTCTTAGCAAGTGTTGATTACTATTTAGAATTAACATTTTAAAACGCTGGCATACGATGTCCTCGGTGGCCTGGCTTAGGGGGCGGGGGGGCGTGGGAAAGCTACTTGACTTGGGATGTACCGTGTGTGGCTCTTACCTCTGTTGGCATACTATGGAGAATAATGTCTCGGTAATCACATTTACCTATGCCTGAAAACGGTAGGCTAATCTCTACGGGTTAATGCAATTGCCAAGACTGCTCCATCCAAACTAAGCTGTGTGGCTAGACCGTTCTTAGATACGCAGTTTAATATCGCACTTGTGTTTTTCTTCCAAACGCCTGGTAAAGGCTGCAGCTGTCACGTCAGTGCCAACGTCAAAGACATTACTTCTCGGAAAGGCGCACGCACAGATCGGCATAAAGTCAATACCTAGATCATAAGCACTCTGTATGTCAAGATTTCAACATGTCACTCACCGGCAGTTCGCAAAACTCCCAGAGCATCTGCTGAAAGAAGCAGCTGTCATCTTCATGGCAGGATGCTACTTTCTGCCCCACTGGGTGCCAATCACAAGTGGAAATATTGCATCTTGCAGCTGAGAAACATGGGCAGGAGGGTCATGTTTCCTGCCTCGTTCTTGGATTATTTCTCTTCATGTCTCTCTGGACATACTCCATTACTAGCGTCTTGGCCATCCTTCCCTCTTTTCACTGTATACCCAGCCTACACTTCTTCCTTTTTTTTTTTTTTCCTTCCCACCTGCAATCCTCTCTTCTGGCAAAAGAGCTTCCCCCTCTACACCTCCTCCAAATCAAAAGGAATTTTAGGTTTCTTCACCCGACTGGTTAGTCGCAGGTCTTCAAAGCTTGCCAGAAAGTCTCTTCCAAACCTCACCCAAGCAATGCCTTTTTAATTGCTCTTCTGTGCTATGAACCTTGCACCACACGCTAGATAACCTAGAAAGATACCTTACTGTTCTTGCATACTTTCCCTTTTTACTATAAACTGCAGCTCTCCCATCATCCATAAAGCAGAACAGCACTGTAATAGAAAGGCCAGCTCCCAAGAGGCTGTGGGATTTACTGAGCATTGACAGGGCTCTTGGTGCTCTGCTAATACAGAAAAGAAAGAGGAGCTCCCTCTCCGAAACGCTCATGATCTAAACTAGAGATGACAGCATTATGGCTGTGTTAAGCAGTGATCTGGCTCTGCACAGCCCCCAGAAGATGACACGTTCCCAACCCTTACAGCACTCAGGGGCCAAATAGATGTACAGTATAAAACAAGCTCTGAAGGAAAGGTTTCTCGGAGGATATTTTTTCTTAGGTATTTAGGCTGCAGTTCAGCATGTTATTTCAGCACGAGACCGGTCTCAGCGGACACAACAAGGTTAGTCCCATGCCTTAACCTAGGAATGTGCTTAGCTACACCGTTGAACTGCGACCTCTTGAATTTACACGGGGTCACTAACGGTGCTTGCAGCAGGGGAGACCAGTGAATCAGAGACACAAGACGAACCGAGATCCAACCTCCCAGCTGTGCTGGGCCTTCATTATCATCTTACACTCTTAACATCTCATCACTGTACGCTGTCATACAAGAGCTGCGCACACACATCCAGCAGGCTCGCTTTAAGGAGACCCAAACGTGCAAAACAAGCAACCGATTTTCTTAACCACTGTTTCTGCATAGAACAGAAGCAGCCTGCTCTGGAAGCTTTATTCAGTCCAACTTGTAGACATTAAAGAGGTCCGAGGTTGTTATTACTTGATCATGCAGAGATTCCCCAGCGTTCAGTTCCACTTCATCGCAACGGTCAGTGCTCCACAGACTGAGCATTTAGATGTGGACCAAATCAGCATTATGTGCAACAGTGAGGATTGCATTAAACAAGATTCAGCCCATCAAAACCAAGACAGAGTGAGGAAGAAAGATTTATGCACCCTTTTTATACTCACTTAGCCTCTAACACCAGCAGCTATATGCCAGTCCAATGACATTTCACGAGGCTTTTAACTCCAAATCCAGAACTATCGCATACTCCAGTTGACCCCAGTGCAATAACGTAGACCACGCTTCTCCGTGCTGCGAAGGCAGAGTAAATTCCTGAAGATACGGCAATAAATGGCCCTAGGGGCTGCTGATCTACTAAAGAATTACTTCTTTTGATAAAACAAACAAACAATTGCGATACAAGTCTGGCGGCAGGTCCAGTGCTTCGGTACCCCAGATAACCAGGTTGTCAATGGAGGTTTAAGTTTAACACAGCCTCCACATTAAAATTTGTATTACTTTGGGCCCTGGGGGCTCCTACTAAACCGCACTAGAACCTCCTCTTATCAAAGGAGAAAAATCCTCCATTCCAGTCTACTTCCATTTGTTCCTGGCACAAGTCAGTGTTTCTTAAGAACCGAACCCTTGTTTGAGACATTTAGCTAGGTCAGTTACATACCCACACGAGGCAAACGGAAACACACCCAGAACCCATACTGCTTCTGGAGCCAAAAGGTAGGGAAGAGGCATCCAGTGGTCGTTGCAGAGACTGGCACTGCCCTACCTAAGTTGTTCTCATGTCCTTCTAGCTCTGCGAATCACAATGCTGTCGCACAAGACGCAAAGTAAGCGTGCTTAGAGACTTTTATCTTAGAAAAGAATAAACGCTTTGCTTTCTGATAACATCAAAAATCTACAGAATGGGAAAAGTCTAGGGAAAAAAATGAATACTATAAAATCCTGGAAAATAATTAATAGATTTTTCTATGCTTTCATAATAGCATTCACTTGGGTAACCATAAAAAGTGATTATTATGGTAATAAAAAAGGATGAATAATTTATTATAAATCACAAACCATTCCCTTCCAGAATTCTAAGATGACTACATGCATATGAAAATAATCTCTTAAACGCGTATGCTTGCTGCAGCCATTGGGCCAGAAAGCGTCTGCCGTCCTTTATAGTTTTATTGAATTTATTTTATTTTCCAAGGTTTTCCTAGGGAATTGAATTAAGACGGAAGTATAAACCCGAATCGTATTGGAACCCCCACTGTATCTGCAAGGTTGTTTAACCTATCTCTTCCCATTTATTTAGCACAGGGCTCAGTTCTGTGGTCTGCTGCATTTCAAGACACACAGAGCAAGCTGGGGGAATTGCACGTTGACCGCCTCCCAATACCAGCATCTTCAAGAGACAGAAATTGATACCAGTATACACTTGCTTGCAAATTTTGTCTGCAACAGCACCATCCAGAACTGCAAGCATCTTTTATGTACGGAGTGATCATCACAGGGACTGTGAACTGTTAAGAATCAGGGAATAACCCAGTTATTTGCAGGACACCACCACACCGAAATCTGAGAGGGGAACTTTTCGTGACTGAGAGCTGAATAAAACATTAAGAGCTTTTACAGACCTCGGTGTTATTCAAAAAAGAACGCAAAGTCCCGCACCTGCTTTGCGCAAAGGGGCTGTTCTGCTCCAGTTACCCAGCCTTGCCATAGCCCGAACCCATCCTCTTTCATCCGTAGGCAAGTCCAGTTCCTACTGTGGTCAACTACAGTCCCAGTCTCCATCACCAATGCACTAGCATTTACTACATCTATATTTGCTGAACAGAGACCTTTCCGTTTTCAGGAGTTTTCTCTTAATTCAGGCACTGAGGGGCCATACTCAACGCATTTACTTAACAAGAAAAATATGCCAGGTTCCCCAAGTCTATTCAAACACTTCCAATGCATTTGTTTATGCAAATACAACCTCTGAACAGCTCCTTTAACCCACATCCCAAACTTCTACTTGGTTCTGTACCCACTTCCTTTAAGAAATGGTCTTTTAAGAGATAGTCTTTGCTTTTAGGCCATACCAAGGTCTCATGAGAGGCCTACATAAGAAATTGTCATCTTCTGTCAAGCATTAGGCAGTCTCCACTCCTTTCACCAGAGAAGATGGGTCCTCTCCAACTTCTCACCTACGTAAGGCTGCCACGTCTCAGCCCAAGTACACCAGTGCGACTGGTCACTCTTTCACAGTGGGAGAGACAGACCTTCGAAGTTCTCCAGGAGCTTCCACATACAAAAATAATCATCAAGAGAGTTGGAAAAAAACTGTGAACTTGCAAACAGGCTTTTCATCGGTCACTCAACGGACCCACGGTCTCTACGACAAAGGACAAAAGTGAAGGGGGAAGGGAAAAGAGTTGCAGCTCATCGGGAGAACGTGACAAGGACCGTCAATAAGCCAAGCCCTGAACACGATGTGCAACAACCCAGTGGTTACTAGTTTAGGGTGCATGCTCCTCATCACCAAAGCCGCCCTCTCTCCACAGCCGTCTACGGCAACAGGCTCCACAGAAGCCCCGAGTTATCCTGACACCAGGAATATCAATGAATACAGACAAGAGAAAAGTAAGTGATGTGCCTTCCAAAACAAACAGCCATAATTCAGTACTTGAGATTTCACAAGTTACCTATTGAAAATTGTAGAAGCTAGATCTTAATAAAGCATAACTGCCTGGTTTGGATTTCACAGATGTTAAAAGCGTTTGCAATCTGGAATTAAACTAGGCTAATCTAAACCATAAATACGAACCATCATTTGGATTGTATCTGTAACCCTCTGGTTCAATTCACAGTTCATTCTTCTGGAGTTCAACAAGCGACAAGTAAACCTTAGAGAAAGAAAAAGAATTTTGCTAGTGTCTAGTGCAACCTGCTATTAAATAAGTCCTCACACAATCCGTAATAAAATTCAATTTATTGTAGTTTGTAAAATGCGATTCCTCACCTTGATAATTAAAAAGATATTGTAATAAAAGTCTTTAGTTCTCATGCACTCACATTTGTTAAGATCTGATTTTTATCCGAGCAGAAGGATTATAAGAACATGGAATTGCTGTTACAGCCTTTGCATGCAAACCCAACGTTAGGGAGACAATTTTGGCGTTACATCCGTAACAGGCAGGAAATTTAGAGCTCCGAGCCCTCAGCAGCCACCTGCATGCTGCTGGACCAGCCCAGACAACCGCGGAACAGCCCTGCACCCAGCGGCGTGAGCCTGGCCTCCCAGCAAGGACACCGGGGCATCATTCCACTACGCCACTTCCATCCGAAGATCTCTGCCCCACTTCCAACGCACACAGACCCTTGGTCCAAAGAGTGGGATTAGCACTGCTTTACTGCTTTAGAGTCAACGGCAGGCTCAGAGCAAAGGCTCTGGTATTCAAGTCACAGGAAGAACAATCAGAGGTGCAGTACTGGCCCTTTCAACCCGCATGGTTAGCAAATACCCAGGATCTTCTTGCCTGGTTTCCAAGAGAAAGAGTCAAGTAGCTTCCTGTTTAACCGAAAAATGTGCACGCAAAGTCATTTTTCCCTGCCTCAAGTAGGAACAGAGGGAGAATTTCCTCGCAGACGTTTCCAAGCCTACCTTCGTCGCCAACACTCTGCCTGAGAAACCTCAAATTCTCTTGGCATCATCTTGGGACATGGCACCATCGCTCTCGTGAATTTTTCCTGGCCCATTTGCCACTTCTGACACATACAGACTCACACGCCCACAAGCCAGTCGGGTTCCAGCCCTGTGCTTGCAGCCACCCTCTGGGAAAACCCTTCGAATTACCCAGAGTTAGTTCAGATTCAGGTCTTCTGCATGGCCAGGGCTTTGAGCAGTGATTCCTACTGCTCCGGTTCTCTTGGCCAAAAAAAAAAGGTTTGATTGTTTCTCCCACCAAGCTGGTGAAGCACGCAGAGGAGCTACCAGCAGATCAAGAGGTCTGCTCTGGAAGCCCCATTCTCATAAGCAGTGACTGATGCAAGAAGTCTACCGGAAGCAAAAATGGAACCAAGCGTGGGGAAATGCCATCAATTGCAACTCACAGCTCGACAGCAAGATCTTAAAGGGCAGATGCTGCACCTCACACAGCCGTGCTGACCAGGACCCTGCACTCCAGAGGTTCACCCACACGGACAACGTCTCTGCCTGATGCAATTCCACTCCCCTTATGACTTCCCTTGGCTGAACGCAGCATCCTGGATCTGAACATTGAATCTCAGCCGTTGGAGTAAGCGCAAAGGGAACTCGACTGCAAAATACAAGTCCTTCATCCAAACACATCACCCTTGCTAAAAATCAAGCAAACACACCCAGTTCTAGAAAGTGCCCAAACTTAGTGTTTATTTAACACACATTACTCCACCTCGTAAGAGATTAAGTACATCTAGCTAGACAAACATTCCCATAACACAGTAAAAAAAAACCCCAACAAAACCAACGGACTCTACACTCTCCTTCTACAGCAACAAAGTTTGGAGGCACCAGAGAAGCAGTGTTATAAGCCTCACAAAAGGTTTAAGTCTTACCCCAAGATTAATTATTTCTAAATATGTTCGGAAAGCAAGCACCCCCCAAGCCAAGGTGATTCCCAGCACAGGTTCTTCCACAACAGCACTCCGCCCATCGCAGCACGATGTAACCCAAGCACGCGCCACCTTGCAGTCATCTCCGACTCATCACGTCCAAAGGGCGTTCATTTGTAGGTGCCTTTACTACAGCACTACCGCATTTCTAATCCACGTGCCAGCGTTACACGCAGTGGTCTGTAATTAAGCTTCGTTGTTCACATCTAGCTATATATAAAAAGAATCTCTCTCTACAAAGCAGCTAAGAGCTTTAGGCTGGACAACTTTACTCAGGTAAGTCCCTGTAGAAAGGGAAGACAAACTGTTAGCTAATTGAGAGAGTAGCTAAGAGTAAACCATGACAATAGATGGAGACAGAAGGCCACCAGGACCATTGGTACCGTATGGAGACTCCAATTTATTACACAGAGCCCAACCAGCAAAATGATTGAGTCCTTGCACAGCAAGGACTCCAGGACTAAAAGGGAGATCATGCTAAAAGAGCAGCACAGGAGAGAGCGCACAGGTTTCTCTCGTTCGTAGAGTTTATGGCAAACCAAGGTCTTCAACTTCACTACGCATTTGAAACAGTCCCGGTACAGTGACAACCAACGATGCAAAAAAAAAAAAAAAACCCAAAACACCCAAACCCCAAAACCAAAAAAACCCCACGCAACAAAAAACCCCAAACCCCACTAATGTAATAGACATTCATGCTGAATCTTTTCTTTTAGAACTACTCCAAAACTGCGTTCTACACCTTCGTCTCCAGTTTCTGTCACGTGAGCCCAGCTGCTGCCATCTGCATGCAAATCACTAATACCTGTCCTAGCTACAGCGTGAGGGGCAGGAAAACAGGCAAAGTCTTTAGGGTATTTTTTTCCCCCCCCCTCCTACTAGAATAAAGGAACGCAGTGTATTGAACTATGAAGCATAAAAGTGCTCATTTACACGTTTTGAAATACCCGTGCACAAAAGCCTCTGCAGCCATCACACCACACAGAACACTAGGAGGGGAAAAAAAAAAAAA
>VZSC01010574.1:92491-110700 GCA_013398225.1 Steatornis caripensis
AAATTGAAAGGAAAGAAACTAGAGGAGGAGGAGAAAAGCCTTTTTCAGTCGTCAGCCCAGGGGAGCTTCACAAGCTCACGCCTGTGCCCGCACTAGCGCTCTGCCCATCTACACCCCGGCATCTTCTCCCACTCCCCCACCAGTTTAAACGACCCGGGAAACGCCCTGGGTGCCCTGCCTCATTTCCCTCTGCCTTCCAGCTGAAATTCGCTTTGTGGCATTCCAAAAGTCTGGCACGGGTCCACCTCTCCCTGCCGTTCGCCTGCCGGAGCGGTGCTGCCTGTGGCCTCAGGGACAGCGTCCAGACCCGTCAGCAGCGGCAGGCAGGAGATAAGATGCATTGCTTGAGATGCGGGAGGTTTGGGGAGGTGGAGAAGTGTGTGTGTGTGGGGGGGTGTCAGTAATTGATGTGGGTTTCTTCCAGCCCTGGAGTCTGCAAAGGTAAGAAAAGGGAACAAACAAACAAGCAGCAAAGAAAAGATCTCTGTGATCTAAGAATAAAATGAAGCTGAGGAAGATTTCAAATTTCAGTGTTTGCATCGTGCCTTTCTCATCTGCCCTTGAGCAAAGACAGATAGTGAAATACCTCTGAAATAAGAAAAAATATTTAAAATGTGATATAAATGCTGTTAGCATGGGGCAGTAGCTCTAGATATTTTATCTCGCTCACCGGGACAAAAGGTTCATTAATCATGTTGCACGATTTTATGCACCGTATCTTATCTTGGATTGCTCCCTAGGCTCTCTTTTACAGGACATCTGTGAGCAGAAGTGACAGCATTAAAATATTGATTAATATTATTGTACACCGACGTTCTTCACTGAAACTGCTTTATTACTTAGGAAGATGTGAACACCGGCGTTACTTTGCCCCTAAACACAGCCACCACCTGGGTGGCATCTGCCCACCAGCAGAGCACTTAGGATAAGAAATGCAAAATCCTCTAACAACGAGGGAAAATATAAGGCCTTAGGGAAGGTGGAATGCAAGGGCACAAGCAGGGATTAAGACAGAACTACACAAAATTCCTTCTCTCTTGGGAAAGTGCTAACAGAGAACGCAACGGATTCCTCATTAAATACGGAAGAAACGTGAATGTTCGTTTGCATATTTTACGGCTCAGCGGACAAGATTCCCCAACCATCAATTATTACATATATCAATATATTGTTTATAGTTTTTACTGAATCTCTTCGCAAGAGTTTCTGTTCACCGACACATTAAATATGACGTGTCTTTATTGCCTGGGTTGGGAACAAGCGGTTAAAGCGGGCTGTTAGGAGCCTCAGAAGGAGAAAGCCCGAATTCCCATTTTCCCTATTTCAGACGACTGTCAGCGGCAGGGCTCGACCCAGCAGCAAAAGCCCAGCCGCCACCAGCCTGGTGTTACACAAAGCCTGAAAGGAAGAAGGAGACACCGCGCTCCCGACTCAGCTTAATCTCTGCAACACCAACCCGCTAACAGTGCTTTAAACAACTTCCCTGCTGGAAAGCCGATCTTACAACATGTGGGAACTGTTGCTTTCGCAGGAGCTTAACTGTATCCTCCAGCTGAAGAGCAGCATCGCATGTGGCCGTCCCTGGGGAAGCGGGCCCGTGCCGCGGGGTCACCTCCGTGCGAAGCCCGCGAGCAGCGGCTGGGAGTTACAGCAGAGCCGTGCTGATGGAGGACTGCACCCCGCCAGGACCCGAGCACATGAGAGGTGGAGATTAGGGTCCGGGACGGACACGTGCTGCAGGGGAACACTGGAAAACAGCCATAGGATTAAGAGAATAATAAATTCTGAGAATAATAAACGCTGAGGCTGTAGTCTAATTCCTGGCGCATACATGTGGACACAAGCAAAGGGGTGGAAATGAGCTGACGGTGGCCACGGGTGAGCCGGCGGGCCTGCGGCAGGGCTGGGCGATGACCACCAGGTCCGCCGAGCCTCTACGCGTGCTCCCAGGAGGAGTCTGAAGCTTTTTTCGAAGCGATGGGGAGAGCGCGGGGGGAACGGGGCGGGTGGATGGGCGCCGCACCCACGAGAGGGCAGTGGCATCATGTGTACGCGGGCGCCAACGCTCCACTGGAAACACGCTCCTCCGGCATGACCCGGCACGGCACGGCAGAGCTGTCCGTGGATGGCACGGACCGTTCGAATAGTGCAAAACAGGGGCTCGCTTGGAAAGAGGAATGGCGTGTTCGTGAAGTAATGACCTTCAAAGAGGTGGAGACTTATGAGTTATGAACCCATCGCTGCACCCCTCCACACTTCCTAGCTCATGTATAAACTTATGCAATGATTTATTTGCATCCTGCACGAAAACAAATGGATGTTTTACATATTTATATCATAAGATAAACCGATATTTAAACTGATCAAAGACAGCGGCAGATCTGGAGGCGATTACAGCAAGTGTTTTCTTAACTGAGGTCACGATGCACTTTGTGCGGGTGAGGCTACGGATCTGCTCAGCACATGTTGGTGCACGATGAAGGTCAGCAGATAGAGGCGCACGCTCAAAGTCCTGGCTTTCCAAGAGCACTGACAGTTCAAGCAAAACTGAACCTGGCTCCCTGCATCAGGCCTCGGTAATTACAAACGTTGGTCAAGGGGATAAATCTTGTACTGCTTGCAAAATAAAAAATTGAGTCCTTATGGAGTCTAAAGCCTTTCGTCTCTGATGGAAACAGGGTGGCAAGTCTGTCCAGCAGTTTCTGAAATCTGTCTCGGGAGATGCACGGATTACCAGTGTCCTGGGACTATGATTTCATCAGTTCTCATCCATCAGCTGAGCTGCGCTAATGGGCTGGACACATCCTCCTGAGCCACTGGAAGCGGAAAGAAGCAGCGCGCAGCAGCACGCGAGTGGTCTACAACCCAGCTGCCAGGCTGGTGTAACTCGCTGGCCTGTAGCACCTTGATTGCTCGCAATGCGCTGTCGAGCGTGATGGATTTGAGAGGCGGAAAAAGTAATTGCCAGATCCAGAGAGATGCAACGACTTTCTTTTGGTACGGGATAATGCCTCTGCAGTTTTTCCAGGTGCACATTCAAAACCCTCGTAGCCAGGGCTCTGATGTGAAAAGCACCGAGCTGTCTGCAGCAGAAGAGGCAGATGCTTAATTCTGCAAAGCAGACCTGGCGCACCGCAGCCTGGCCTTAGAGGGATTTTCCTCTGCGGCATCTGAAGTTACGCGTTTAACCACACTATTGGTCAGGGGCCCCAGTGGAAATGGGCGAAGGATTAAATGGATGTAACGCTTTCACTCGCTAAGCCTTGCAGCGACTGTGGCTGGGCAGAGGCTACAAGCAGCGAAGACCAGCTCGCTCCAGCCTGGCAATCTGGCAATGCCGTTCCTCCGCAAGCCGTGTGTGTCCCAAGGGATGCAGGCAAGGAGACTTTTGTAGCAGCCACCCCCATGGGAAACCCCAGAGCAATGCCGATGCAGAAAGATGTCCGTGGTGCATCCCTTGCCACTTAAATAAATGTCACCACAGAGTGTTTTATTTCTGTCTACTCCCTTTGGAACAGCAACTTCCCCCTCCTATACTGCAGCCTGTGGGCCAGCAAACTCACAGCCTCCCAAAGCCCGATGCAGAAAGAGCCAAGCTGTCCCTGTACCGGGTGGTCAGGAACTTGCCTTCTCCTGATTTTCCAGCCTTGCAAAGCCACATTGCGACTCGCCACCCTTTCCACCCAGCGCCAACGACTGCGCAGGCCCAGGGGACAAAGGCAGCTGGGATCTGCAATCCCTCGAAGAGGCAGAGCTGCTCTGAGATTTCACTCCCAGAGACATCTGGGTCCCTGCTGGCCCCCGCAGAACCCGACGGCAACGGCACAACGCAGAACTGCGAACAAGCTGCGGGGACGGGAACATTTCTCCTTCCGTTTAATGTGATGTTAAAATTAAAACCATATCGTTATCTTCCACCTCCTTGTCATCCCGTCTCCCTGCAATGAATTACCTTCGCCCTCGCTCCTTGTGGCACCTCGGTTGCTGCAGGGAAGGCAGCGTCTGCAGCTTGCGGTTGTCCGCATGGCGCACGTCGTGTTCCCCAAGCTGCAACACCCCAGCGAGCACCACCCTAACCAAGCCCGTGCGTACCACGCAGAGGACAAGGGGCTGTCTTCCCCCTTTCACTCGCGCTCCCCAGCAGCCTCAGCATTCGTTGCCATCGCTTCGATGGCAGCGTGCGTGACGATAATGCACTCGCCGAGCTGGTTATCAGCCTGTCTTGGGCGGGATAGGAACATCAGCAGCTGCTGGCTCCGAAGGGTGGCTTTAACCACTGCTGATGTGAGGTCTGCTTTTAAGCACGGAGCAAACAGAATCGCTGCAGGTGGAAAGCTCCCTGAGAGCCCAAGAGTTCAGAACGCACAGGAATTTTTTGCAAGTCTCTTCGTGAAGCGCCCACGAAGGTGACTACAGGGCCATCAGCTCAACGCTCTGACTGCTGAACACCTCGGTGATGCTCTGGGATGGATGGAGCCAGCGTGCCAGGCAGCAAGCAGAAAGCTTTGCTAAGAGCTGTCTCCTCTCCACTGAAAAATGTCCCTGAAAAACGGCAGAAGCCTGAGAATTTAACAGAAAAGCTACTTGTCTTTTCAGTTGCCTTCAGCAGCACGAACAGGTTGGAGCAATCTGTCTCGCTGTGTATGGGTCACAGTCTCCCTACTATGGAAAAGTAATTACTTGGTTTATAAAGGGATTTTGATACAAAATACGTGAAAGAACGAAGACTTCCTGTAGCCAAATTCCTGCGTAATACATAAAAAGGCAGGGACTTCAAACAGCTTCTTTCAGGAACTTTCTAGCAGATAAATAAAGAGCTGTGCTTTTAAAGAAACCACGGGACCTGGGGCTGCCACACAGCATTTTACATTTCTCGGGGGGAAATTTCATGTTTTGCACTGCTTACACCCACTAAGCAGGGCTCCCGAAGAGTCTTAAGCAAATTGATTGCTGGTGAACAGGGTGCATCCAGGGTTACACGCAGCCGCGACTGGGGTGCAGCGCCACAGCCTCCACCGCACTTGGCACTGAGCGCGTTCCCAGCGCGGGACAGCTAAGAGGGGAGCGACAGCCTCATAGCGCAGCGTGGTGCTCCTCCTCCTGCATTCTAACAGCTCAGGAGATCAAAGGTCCACGTCTTCAGACAAGATACAGCACCCGCGAGAGCAAGACACGCTCCCCTATTTGCAGCAAAATCCCCGTGTTGACTCTGCATATGCCCATCTGTCCATCTCTACCTTAAACCCTGTTTCTGGGGAAAACTCTGCTCCCGGCAAGTGCTCGGGTCAGACTCCATCGCTCAGACATACCTTGGCCTCTTTGCTGAGGCTTTCGGCAAGGGCGTGCGTTAGCGCTGATGGCTGTGGTGGGGTTTCGTGAGATGGACGCTAGCCCTGTCTGGACTGGATGGAGGCCAGCACACGCAGCTTCCCATGAGCCAGGGAAAGACGTTTGCGGGCCCTGCCCTTGCGTTTCGAAGCCTTTTATCACCAGAGTGTATCGGCACAGCCTGCGTTCAACCGATCACACAGAAACACCGCTCCGCCGCAGTCAAACTGGGATGGAAATACGCAAATGACCTAGAAATAAAGGGTTTCGCATCCATTTTCCCCAACCAATACCACCCCCTTTAATGTGCACTTGATCCGTTTCCGTGTTCTTGGCAAGTCGAGTCCCGACTTTCCATCTGCATCCCCCAAAACCTCTGCAAAGCCCTCGGAGAAGGACAGATTTCATCATTCTTATCTGAGCTTTGTAGACAACATTTATCTTCTCTGACAGAAATCAACTTGGTTTGCGAGCAAGAAGACAAATTAAAAGGCCACGAGACCCAGGAGGGCCTGGATTGTTTGAGCTGGCGCACTCGGGGGGTGAAGTCTTAGAGATTAGCATTTGTTTCCAGTTTGTCCCTTCGCACGTGGTGCACCGAGACCGTTCAACACGCCGGCGCTCGCGGGACACTAAGCAGGGCCAAGCCGTACGCACGGAGCGGAGACCTCAGGGGCTGCAAACGTGATGTTTGTGAGATGGGGGCTGAGAGCCTGCCCCATCCCGGCAGCCCCCCGCCCTCCCCGCGCCGCTACGGCTGTCCCGTGGCCACGTTTCTGTTGGCTCCCGTGCCGGCTGGGCTGCAGTACAGGGATGAAATAATATTTGGACATGCTAAATGTTAACAGCAAGGGTTCGCTCGCAGTAGCGCTGTGTGCCGGCAGGTTTCGCAGGGTTTTAGGAAGGAGGTGAAAGGCCGTTTTCCCTGCTTCACGGGTGGAGAAATGGTTCCCAGTCCAATATCTGACCTGGTAAACCAGGCCGCTCGGGATAGGATTCTCTGCCACGTAATGTCCTGCTCAAGATGGGGAAGTGCCACCGGAGTTGTGGAGCAGGTCCCTAAAGCCTGCTGCGCACTGAAAGGCAAGAGGGGTTTTGGAAACCTCGTTTCCACCATGTTTCTGGCAACCCTGGGCTGCCAGAATCAGTCCCAAACGGAGCAACGAGGGAAGGAAACAAATCCCATGCTGGGCATCGTACGGCCCAGATTCAGCTATCAGCTGGGACAACGCAACGCAAGGCAGGATTTAGACAGAGCTGAAATCTCCCTATTTGCGGAATAAGTGTGGCAGCTGCTCCAGGGAGAGCAAGTGAATCAAAGCAAATTCCCTGCCCGAGATGGAGATCCTGATTTTTCCGATGAGACCCATTTCTCTAGGAAAAACTCCATCCTCCCATGCCCTGCACAGGCTGGATTCTGAGCAGAGAGGGAGGAAGCATTTTGTCCATAAAGGTAAGAGATGCCTGATGTGCTCCCTGTGTGCTGTGCACTGGTGAACAACTGCGTTTGCACCAAACACCTCTCCTTGGTTTACCCGGAGTCTAAGCTGCTTCCCGCAGCGTGAACAGACTCAACACCCAGCTCAAGGAAGGAGTCCATTGCAAACTCCGTGATGTGCCAGAAATCTCCAGCCAGGCAAAGCAGCCCAGTCTTAAAAAATGCAGTGTCCTGCCACGGAGAGGGTGTCTCCACTGACCTTGCTCTATCAAAGCTTCCAGGTTTTGTTTGCCTGAACTCTTAGCTCCTTCTTTATGGGTCCCTTGAGCTGACATACTCATCACGGACTATGCTCCATAAGTGACCCACGGCACCAAGATCAAATGGCCAGACAGACTGTGCAGAGGCCAAGACACAGAGCAGCCCAGCCAGAACTGTGCAAAACAGGTCCTAGGAGGTGGTGAAACCAAATCGCAAGGAAATAACCGAGAAGACTGCTCTGGTTGTAAAAAGCCCCTCAGGAGAAGTTTCCAGGCGCATTACTTCATGTCGAACAGAGCCAGCTGAGCAGCGGAGGAGCCTGGGGCTGGGTTTACCCCAGTAGCAGGTGCAGTGACACCGCCTGCACGCCCCACCGGCCAGGCCTGCCTGCATCGAGCATGGAGAGGCACCTGGAGATTTGGCACGTGCAGCCCAGCAGCGCCAACGTGTTTCTGCCTTTGGCTGAGTTCAGCCTCCAAATCCAGTCATCCATGGCACCTTCCAGCAAGAGAGCTGCTCCCTGCCTAACAGAAAAACGTTTTATTTTTCTCTGCAATTAAATGAACATGTGCAGAACTGACCCAAGAGATCAGTTCACTCCACAGGGTTTTTTTTTTTAACATGCTCGTCACCGTGGTACACCGGCTGCATTTAGTCATACGCGCATTTTGCTCACAGAGAATTCGGTTGGTGGATTTTGGCAGCAGTTTTCCAAAGACCTGAAGGGGAGCAGGCGCCAAACGCTCATAAATTGCGGTGGGAGTCAACCGCAGAAACAACTCAAGCTTCCATGGAAGACCCCAGCTGTGCTTAGCGAGAGACTGCTGCGAGATGCTGTTCCTCCCTGTTGTGACTTACCGCACACCTCCCGCCGAGCTCAAGTCTAGTAACGGTCCAAAGAGTCTGACCTCCGTGGAGAGCTTCCAGCACTTCAGGAATACGGGCTCGTTCTCCACCATCCTCTGAAGGCAACCATCACTAGCCACGTTTTTCCCCTGCTGAAGCTGAGATACAAAAATTGTCCATGAGCAGCTTTTAGTGTAGGGGAGGTAGAAGCCACAGCTTGAGGGCTTACCCTTTAGAACGCTTCCAAGTAGCCAACTCCAAGCCGTGGAAGTCCACCGCGTGTGAAAACCACACTGTCAGAGCTTGAGCTAACCCCCCAAATCAGAAGCTGTTTCTTTTAAGGAGGTGACCTTAAGTGACATGCCAAGACTGGACTCCAGCTCCTGATCCTGCAGTTGTCTTCTCACGCGTGGTCCCTTACACACCGTTGTAGCAAGACGCCAAAGGCTCCTCCGGCACCGACAAGCTCAGTTCGCTCGTGTCCACTGCAACCCCTTCCTACCCTGCCTGCTCACCAACCTCAAACGCCGTTTGCAGCGACGGGTCACATCCCAGCCCCTGACCTCAACCCCATGAAAATTCCTTCAAGCCAGCCAGCGGTTTGACTTCTGTAGGGGCTTCCACGCGCAGAACTGCACAGAGGGAAGAAATCAGCTGCTTCCCTGACATAAAAGCTGAACAGGACAAAACAAACCTATACAAAAGGCCGCAGTTGCCATCCACTATTGCAGAAGCCTAAATAAAAGAAGAAACCGTCTCAAAGGCAGAAAACGATTGATGGTGACTGCAGCTACACAGAGGACAGGGCTCGTGGCTGGGGGGTAGCGACCTTCCAAAGAACCAGTGGTCCCCTCCCCTGATCCTGCAAAGAGCCAGGGTGATTACAAAGTTAGGTGGGCAGGCATTGCTATTTCCCATCAGAAAGAAAATGGGGGGATATTGGAGTCAGCCCAGCATTACATGCATTATCTAACGCATCTGCCCAGCGTTAGCAGGGAAAGCTGAGGGAGAAGGCCTGCCAGGACGCACAGCGGCTCCGGGTAAGGAGCTGTGATCGTAACTCGCGGGCCCAGCCCGACGCAGGCTACAGATTTTGCGAATGCTCCCAGGAAAAGCGGCCCTGCTGTGCTTAACGTGGAGCTGCCATCGGTTTTAATGCTATTTTTCAGGAATTCCCACTGATGACGGGAACAAAAGCCACATCCTTTCATGGCAAGATCTCCATGCATTAGAGCAGCAGGAAATGATGGTGCGTGTGCCTGAGAACAGAGGCCCTCTTTACAGAAAGGGCCAGGGAAGAACACTGAGAACAATCACCGCAGGGTTGGGGAACAGACTCAGGGGTGTGGGCTGGGACCCTGATACTGCTCAGGAGCGGCAAAGCCGAGAGGGATACAGCTTCTCTGCAGGTAGGGAACATGCAGTGCTTCCCATTCAGTGTTCTCCAGTAATTTGTCCAGATGTGCTGGAGGTGAAAAAGGGAAGCGACAGTTTAGATGTTTTCCTCTCTCTTACAAAGATTTCTGCAAATGTATGATCGTCAAAGCAAGCACAATCTGAGTCTGCCCTACTGACCTGAACTAAGCCAAGGATCAGTTGGTGTAAAAATTACAAAAAAAATATTTATCTTAAAAAAATGAACCCCTACTCAAAGCCCAATCAACGACCTCAACAGCATCATCAGCAGCTTCAGTATATTTCCACAATACTCCTTGTGTCTCCCCATCGCCCTGCGTCTGCTTGCCAGGCCTTACCTTCACCCTCCCCGGTGCTCAGGGCTGGATCCATCGGCCGGTGGCAGCCCCAGTGCCGCCGCCCCGGCAGTGCCCAAATTCAGGGCTTCACTGCACCGGGCCTCAGCCTCCCTCCCTCCCTCATGTGCTCTCGGCAGCTGCTTCCCAACCGCTCAGCAGGCCCCAAGGAGGAACGGAAGACACGTTTACCCCCCGCCTTGCGATGAGAACTTAACGCCTGGAGCAAAAGAAGAAAACCATGCCCTCTCTTTGGGTCGGTGTGCTCACCGCTCGCCCACTGCACCCAGCACTCGAATTACCAGCTCAGAGCAAGCTTAATCCTGCAACAAACCATTTCCAATCTCTTAGAGGCACAGTTAGGCCCTCTACAAAGACGACTGAGAAGCGTACGCTGAAGTTTCCACCACCTGGGCTTTCACAAAGGGACACCAAGGCTGAGGAGTGGGGACTGCCTCTCCCAGGACCGGGCAGGATTCTGCCGTGCACAGGTTTTTAAGGGCTCTTCTCATGTTGTTTGAAATTTTGGTTTGTTTACCCATGTTTGTAACTCTGCTGAGGTTTGGGTGTTTTATAGTTAATGAGAAATTGGTTTATGCACCCCAAGCTATTACGAGTGGGAGAAAGGCTGGGGCTTTTTGGAACCTATTGCTACGGCCAGCTGAGCAAAGCAGATTTCCAACAAGGCCCTTTAAGTTTCAAGTCACAGCGCTGGGCTCCTCCAGAGGCCCTTGCAGAAGTCTCTGCTCAGCGCAGATGCCGTCCCCATTTTTCTGCTTCTTTTACTCAAAAAGGCTTGCCTGCTCTCCCACACAGACACGCAGATTCCGTCTGTCCCACACCGGCCAACTTACGCCCGGCTGGGGACGCTTTCGCATCGTGCATCACCAGTCCCTAAACTGCCTCAGGTTGGTTACAGACCCCCAAAAGGACTCAACACTAGACCCACGCTATTGTGAAAGTGAAGAATTCATTTGTTTTACTACAAGACAAAAACTATTACTGTCATTCAAGACGGGGTCATAGGAACGGAAAGACATCCTCAGCAACCCACGCACTTAGTTTGGCTCCCGTCGGCTTCTCCATCTGGATCCTACCCAGCTGAAAAACTGTCTGGTAGCTCACGGAGCTCTCAAAGGAGCGCTGGACCCTAGTCAAGTCCTCATCCTGGGTGTTGTTATCGGCACAGCCTGTCCTTTTCTAACCATTTTCTCCCCATGGATCATCTCTTGATTCAAACCTCACTGCCTGTGGTTTCTTCTACTTCACAAGCTTGGTACTGAATCAAGATATCAGCTCCTAACTATTTGTTGAAGGATTAATTCCTCTCACTGCCTTGCCTTAGAAACGTTCGTGCCCCTCGGTCATGGTCAGACTGAGTCACTTTCTGGCCAGACACAAGCAAAACTGTGCTGAATGGACAGGCAAAGCCAAAGGACCAGCTTGGTCCTTGACTTGACTACAAACAAATCATTCATCCACTGTGAATGAAGCGTTCCCAACAGAGCGAGGCAAAAAGGTCCAGGCGTTACCGCACCGCCTTTCTTTACCCATTGAAAACTGCCCTTGCCGCCAACGCGAGCACGTCTGATGGTTGTTACCTCTGTGCTTTATACAGCCATGTAAGACAGCAGTGAGCTGAATAACCTCAGATTTGGGGTGTCTGAGACTGAGTGACTCTGGGGTATTTTACTCCTTTAAAATCAGGCAAAACACTGGGCTGTAATCCATCGGGAGCACACCTCTGAGAGGTGCTCATTGCTAGACGGGGCTGGGGAAGATGCTGGTGGGTCTGAAACTCTTCCTTGGCATCTCCAGCGCCACTGCCACAAGGACGGAGGAAGACGGGGTGGAGGAGGTCGCATCACCTCTCTTTGCCTTAGCGTACAATCAATGAATCACTTGCACAACTCGCTCCATTAACGCGTTCATGGGTTCTGGGCAACATGAGTGAAAGCAGTACATCTCAAAACCAGTAACGTACTAACAATAGTAAAAGTATATAAAAGCCTTGGCAATGCCGCCATAGAGGTGGAAGGACTCTCCATCCGCAGGTCAATGACCGAACACTAATCTGGCTTCATTTTAGCCACAACTTCTGTAGAAACAGGGCATCTGGGTACACCAGAGTTATTACAGGAGTAGAATTAAGTCATAAATAGTAGCAGAGGCAGAAAGAAATGAAGAGGTGCAGGCAAAGAACAGGCATGCTTTCGGCTGAGATCTGGAAGGAGACAGGGAGATAAAGGCAGGTGCTGCTCCAGATGGCAGGAGCAGCGAAGAAGAAACGCTGGGCCGTGCTGTCACCCGCTATTTAGCTCTTTTTGGAGATGGCTAGGGTTTATTTTTACAGGAATTAATAGTACAGAAGCAGAACCCACAGCAACGCAGCAGTGAAGCGGCGCTTTGCCCCAACAGTGGGAAGGAGACAAAGCTAAGGCACCTCCCTGCAGCCCGAGGCCAAAACCTCGGGGCTGTAAAGCAGCCTGACCCCCTCTTGTCCCAGCCCTCCCCACACTCAACACGACTCCCAGGATACAGGCCGTGTATCAAGCAGCCTCATCAGCATCAAGGCAAGCCATGGTTAATGCTCTGTTGGGAGAGCAGGGCAGGCTGTGGTAAGGTACGACGTGAGTGGCAGCTGTCACCGCTGTGGCCAGGCTCACCTCTGAACCCGCAGCCCCTGATGGAGCCGTGATGATGGATTCATCCATCCCCAATTCATGCACAGCCTGCTCAGCAGTCGTCGGGTTTCTTTGCCTCCAGGATGTTCCTGGCAGACTGTCGGCAAACGCTTAGAGGTAGTAATGGTGGGCGGAAGCCAGGGTGGGCTCTAGATTTGGAGACCATTTTCAAGGCTTTTCTGGGGTGCTGAAAGAAACCCTTTATTCTCCATGCCTCTGGGAGCTCGAGGGATACAACGGGGTGCTGCTGGACCTTTAGAGCTAATTAAATCCAAGCACCAAGCCTCGGCAGTTGGAGAAAGCTCGCTGAGCTTTATTGGTTATGTCAGCTTTGCAGTCTTTCTCCGGCTCGCCCCGAGTGCTGCAATACACCTAAAGGGTTTGCGTCTGGATATCAAGAAGTCCAGGCCACAAATGCCATGGTTTTTCCGCACTTACGGCACCTCGATGCTGTGCCCAGCCTCCAAGCCCCACCGTGCTGTTGCTGTACGTACGGCAACCGAGACGCCGTCCCCAGCGCAGGGCTGGCAGTCAAGCGGTGAGCCATGCACATCACGGGCACGCGCTGGCAGCAGGGAGCAGAAGGATCGCGATGAGAGGTCAGCACACAGATACTGTTAAGAAACTGGCCTCAATGACTTACCAAAATGAGGTTTACATCACAGCCTGGATTCGACCCCTCGTCTCCTGAGCGCCAGGCCTCTCCCAGGCAACTGGCTCTGCCTTACACAGAACAGGAGCACGTGCGAAACACGAGGCTGTTTCGCAAACTGAATCCATCGGCCGGGTGTCCCAGCGCACCCCGTTTTATCAAACAAATCTTACCCACATTTCCACTCACACTGAGCAAATGGTTTTCCAGGCAGCACCGAAGAGAGAGAAACGCACGCTAGCGGGACGCCGCGAAGGAGCTGCGTGCTTCCCTTGACTTCCTCGTGTAACCTCCTGGCCTGCCAACTGGCGAGGGCTTTTGTACGTGAACGGGGGCAACTACCGAGGGACGTCCAAGTCTGTGCAACCGAGAGCGAGCGACTTAAAAAGAGGAAAAACAAAATTAATAAAACCCCTTTTGGTCTGCTTGGACCCAGTTGAGGGATGTTGATATAAAAAGCACAGAGAACTGAAACAGAGGCAGAAGGCTCACTCGCCTGCCAGTTGTGTTCTTCAAATCCATCTCGCTCTCGGTAAGAAAACAAAATCCAAAGCCAAAACCATCCCTGCGCGGAGCTCTGCACTCACATCCTCATTTGCATTTTTCCAAGAGATCTTGCATTACAGTGCCCCAAAGCTGCAAGATCCGTGTGTGCTCGCACCCGCCCATCGGACTCATCCTGACTCGCCGCCGGCTGCCGCTCGCCTGCCCAGGCCATCAGGGAGAGCTTGTGCCCACCCCGGGCCATCCCGGCTCTCGGTGAGCTCGGTTACCGCAGGGCAGGAGCATGCCAGCGGCCTCCATGGCTTCTTGCTGATTGTTATTAATGATTTTTAATCTGATGCTGAAGAGGTGAGGCCGGCAGTGCTGTGGGTTAACAGCTGTCTCTGATTAACTCTGCATCGCGGAGTCGTTTTCGTTTGGAAGCCCGCAGCCAACTATAAACTCCCTTTGGAAGGCCTTGGTGCCATTGCGTGAAAGGAAAAAAAAAAAGGGGGGGGGGGGAGAGGAAAAATCTCAGGAGGCGATTAATTTATCATATGCTTCTTGCTAATGTGTGTCCACAGGATGAACCCCTGTCACAAGACAGCGGAAAAACCAGCCTTTGTAAAAGCCAATCTGGAGATTTCCTCAATCCCTGAGGAAAACAAGTATCTGCTAATCTCAGAGTCTCTGGGCCAGAGCTGAATATCCATTAGACTGGGTCAAAGCCAAAACCTCAACTCTAGTCCTCTCCTTTTACTTTTTGTGTTGGTTCTTTGTTTGTTTTTCAGTAAATGGGTGAACGCGGTGACTCTGCAGCACCGAATGGGAGTCTCACCAGCCGTCCCTCGCCGACAAGCCAGCTCTCCACCACTGCAGCGCGGCACCACAGAGGAGGTGTCGCAATCAGTGATGGCCCCCGACGGTCCCGCTCCCGGGGGACCTCCGCGCCACGAGAAGACCCGCGTCTGCTGCAGCGTAGCACGGCAATCCCTGTGCACACAACGCAGGAGAAGGTGGACAGGGGGGTCTCAACAGGGGTTTTGATGTCGGGTGCTTGGGCAACTGTACGTACTTTGTTGCTTGACTCACAGGCTCTGCCGGAGCTCAAGACACAGCACGGCCGTCCTGACACAGCCACTGCTGCCACTTCTGTACTCAGGCCAGACACCCAATGCACCCGTCCCGATGCCCCAAATCTGGCACCGCAGCGCACTGCAGAGCTGGCCCGGCTCACCCTGCTCCCTGGCCCGGGGTCCCGGGCTGCCCAGCTACACGGGCAAAGACACAGCAGAAAGCCAGGAGGTCACCAAGACCTCCGTGGCTCAGGCTGAATTTTAACAAAGGTCTCCAGAAGAGAGAAGCTGCCGATTAACCCCTCCAACACATCTTCCTCAGCCCTCTGAGAGCCATGGAGATATTCCAAAGCAGTAATTCCCCAGCGGAGCAGACCACACAGATGTAACCAGCTGGAACAGAGGGCTTTATTTATTTATTTATTATGGCGTTGTTTTAACCTGCAGACAGTAATTCTAGGAGGGGCAGCTCATCTCCTTACGTTTCCTTCTGCCCAACCTTAAATGACAATCACAGAGGCAGAGAAAAGACCACTGCAAGGACATCACCAGGGGCAAATCCCAAATCTGCACACCCACATCCCAGGACAGAGCCTGCAGTTGCAAGCGAAACAACAGAAAAACCAGACGAACCAGAGATTGGTCTCTCCAAAGCCGTAGTTTGTCCAGCTGATGACAGACTCAGGGGTGCTACAACACGCCTGGCATTTAAAACCTCCATAAGGAAACCGCAAAGGGTGACACAAGAAGCGAAGACCCCTCTTCTCGTCTGACACCAATACGCAGGAGCCAGCTGGCGAGCACATGTTCACATCACCGTCCTCCGGAGAACAGCATCAGACCAACTCTGCCACCAGTTTGACGTTACTTTGCTAAAACCGCAGGAGAGTTCCCCATAACTCCGTGAGGGAGGGTGAGCATCCGTACCGCGGGCTGCTGCTCCCCCTTGCCACCATCACGGACCACGGAGTCCAAGGCGTGAAGCCCACAAACGTGCCAGCTGCGGCATCCACCACATCACGAGATCAGTCTGATAACCTCCGCCACTCGTTACATGTGTCACGAAATCGTCATTTTTGCACGAAACTTAGTTTCGTTTTCACTGCATAACCATTTCTGCGTGTGGTTAGTTGTAAAACCTGGCCCCAGGTTTCCTTCAAAATGGCTAAAGGATGGGGGTTGGTTGTACACACTGAAAAAACAGACTTATAAAAGCTTTCAGTAAGTCCTTTTTTCGTCCCGCAGACTGAAATTATTGGAGTTTAAATCACTGCTATTCTTTGGAGTAGCACCTGGGAGAAAGTTTAACCCTCTGAACAAGCATTAATTTCAGAAAAAGGAAGTTTATTAGCTCTATTCTTCAAAGGAATAGAACTCCTGTGTTACTAAGAGCATCAGGGATTATTAAAAAATGGTGAAAGCAAATTAAAATCTAATTCTGTTCTCACCATCTCCTGATCTCTCAAGCCTTTCCTACGCTGGAGCATGAGATGTTGCAAGAGACTGGAGGGATGGATGGCGCATATGATGGGACGTGGTCTCCACGCAAAGCGGGGAGCGTGCCTTCAAGCGTGGCTTCCCTGCTGCTGACAACTGACTCGCATTTTCCATTTCTGCTTGTTTTCACTTTCTTGTCCGCACACACTGCGGAGGGAAACCGTGGGAGTTCCCAGAGCCACAGCAAAAGGGGTTGGATTCCCCACCCCCCCAATTTGCATTTGCATGAATTACAACTTTGGCATTGCATTTTATAAAATACTTTCCATAAAATTGAAAAGAAGAGAAAATCCAAGCTCTTGCTATCTGAATACAGCCCTTGAGCAGAAGGAAAACCGAGCACTATGATGAGACTCAGCAAATTAACTCATTCCCGTTAGAGCAGAAACCCGTCGTCATTACACGCAGCTTCATCAAACGTTAAGGAAGCCGCTGCCGAACTTTAGCAGGAGAATAATTAACACCCAGCTCCTTGTGCGTTTTCACTGGTGTTTCTGTTTCACCCTTTCCTTTAGGATACGGCCAGCTCACGCAAATTACAACAACCGGTTGTAAAGCACCGATCGCTTGTCTCGCAAGACGCAAACAAACAAATGCTCTTCTTCCATCCAGGATGGCAGAGAGGTGGTAAATAAAGGACTAAGAGATTCATCTGCGTACCCTGTTTTTTTGAAACACCTCTGCACATCCCCGTGAACGCTTATTTGCGGGTGATATTTATTCTCCAACAGGTGATTTCGGGTGCTGTCGCAGTTCCGATGTTTTTTAAAAGGATGTGACATAAAATCGACTAACCTCGAACTACCGTGGGCCGAGAGCACAGGTCACTCCGCAGATCTCTCATTCGTGAGGGAACCTTTTTTTCCAGTGGAAGAACAGAACCGCCTGGTAAGAAGGACCAGAATCAGTTTATGTGTTAAGATGCTTTTTCTGGGACCTAGCTCCACCGCAGACATAAAAATAAAATAAAGGAGTTTAAGAAACAATTGGAAACAGTTGATTTCTATTACATTCTACAGGATTTTCCCCATGCTGTTGTTCTCACAAGACTCTCTTGTCATTTGAGTCAGCAAAATCAGAACCAATGACAATGGAATCAGAAATATTGTGTTGCAATCTTTGTAGATTATTACTGATGATAATTAATGCTTAGACGTAGTAATGACATAGTAATGACTGCAGTATAAAGGCTTAGACAGATTAGATAGATAGAAAGAACACAGAATGACTTCCCTGAGGTGCTTACATCATCACGTACATATGGCCTCATACCATCTTGTGATCTAGCACGGATTTCTAGTCTATGCAATCAAACTTCTCAATTCAAGGTGATGTGTGGATAGGGCTGCAGGGGGAGCAAAGCAGAAGGGGTCAAATACGACTCTCTTATGAGATCAGACACACAGGTGGCCCGAGTTCGGTGAGCTCTCCTTTAACAAACCCCACGTGCAAACTCTCTCTCACCTACACGCGAATGGTTTTTCATCGATTCGCGTTTGGCAAAACAAGAAGGTTTCCCAGGGGAGACGCCATCCCCTTGAGAAATGTCCCGCCTGTGGATTGCCGCGGAGCCCACGAGAGGTCTCGGTTACTTTCAGAGACCCCATGACAGTAACCCGTCAACACCTGGAAGTCCACTGCTGGCAGGCGGATCTACAGCTACGTACAGAAAACCTACGGGAGCATCAGGTCTCTCCAAGATATAGAGCATGTGAGAGACGATGCAAGCTTCGTGCTCTCGGGGACGTGTCTTGAGCAGCCTCTGGGTCACCCCGGGGAGTGACGGGGAGGGCTCTGTGTACGCAGGTATTCGGCATTTCTCTGAAACTTCAGGTTAAATTCTTAAGGAAAATCACTCTGTATAAGGCAGGAAGGTATAGCCCGTTCTGCCCTGAGTTTTCCAGTCTTGGAATATTTGCAGATTAAGCTACTATAGCTGGTCATTTTGGGCATATCTTCAGTTTGTCTAAAAACCTATAGAAAACCATAAAACCTGGTGGAAATACATCTATACTCTAAAGCAGAAGCCATATTTGAAAAAAACCCCAAGATATTTTCCATACAGTCCTGTTTCCAACCCACCATCGATGCCTCAGCCGAGTGAAGAGCCCCTTTCTGTCCTAGGTACTTTGGGGCATAAATGTAGGAGCGCTCTAAGTAAGGAAAACGGCTGCAAAAGAACACGGCAGCAAT